>JANHGL010001137.1:0-25616 GCA_024611195.1 Ceyx melanurus
AAATATTTTTTATAAAATATCTATATTTTTATGAAATAAAATATATGAAAGTAAAACTGCATTAGAAAACAAAAAGTAATACTAATCTAATATAATGATACTATGAAATACCATTTCATTATGTATACATGTTTTATAGCAGTGTTAGAATAGTACATAATAGCAATATGGTTTTGAATAAAATCAGGGCACAGTGTGCCAGTCTAGCTAAAAAAATAAGTTAAACCACCAAACAAAACCAAGCAATCACAAAGTTAAAAAGCTGTAAAAGGCAATGAAATATAATGAGATTATGTCCACTAAACATTTTAGATAATACACTACCTTTGCTATATCAATCTTTACAGCAAGAAGTGATTATTAAATTAATACTGTGCACTGTCCTTAGCAATTTGTAATTTTAATATTGTTAACTGAAGCTAAACCAATTAGTATTCACTGTTTTTCAAATATGACTAGATTAGACATAGTTTCATGGTATGAAAATGAATAGAAAATATATGCTGCATATATAAAAGTGTTTTGCTTGGCTTTGTGGAGAATAATGAGAAGATGAATAATGTCTTTTGTGTTGTTTAGTGATACCTTTGGTTTGCACTCTAAAATAGACTAATTTTTGAGTTTATTTTTTTGTTTTGGTTTGGTTTTTGTTGTTGGTTTGTTGTTTGTGTGTTGTGTTTTGTTTTTATGAGGAGGTTGTTCCTTTTCAGTGTACACTATGTTAATGAACCAACAGAACTTGTAGATAGAGTCTGAAAGACAATTTTTTTCCCCTTTTTCACTTCTTTTTGTCCTGTTTTCTTAAAGACTAAGCAATGTTGCAGACTAATAGCTTATGGCAGTCAGCTAATGAATTGAAACTTCACTGAGTTAGAAGACACACACCATGGAAATGTGTGAAAAATTGAAATGACAAGGTTGTTAAGGTAACTCTATCTTGGTTATGTATTTAGGAAGCTTATTATGATGTGGTGAAATAAAAACTTAATAAACAAACCTAGTCATGCTGAATAATAATAACAAAAAAGACATCTTATTTATTAACTGCAAGATACACAAATTTTCTGTATCCGTGTTGTAATGGAAATGAAGCACATGACAAAGAGTACCCAACTGCCCCATATGACTAGCCTATGCCAATACAGAACATTAAAAAGTCATTTTCAGAAGTTGCCTTTTCACATTAACTTTGTAAAACCAGCTGACTTCATGAATTTGTAGATGAGATTTTAAATGAAAATGTACTGTCCATTGAGAGCATGGAAAGAATGTTAACAGGGCTTTGCAATTACTGCCATGATGTGCTTTCAGTGCACTTTTTTGCTTACTTAAATACATAGGTTCATGTTTTCACATACTTGCAAAATCTCAGACTCAAAGGAAACTGGAAAAAAGAGTAATTCTTTATCCTATCATGCCATGATTTAACAAAATATCCTCTGTATGATTCACTAGCTGTCGTGTGCATCTCTTCTTACAGAAATCATAATCTTTTTGGAAAAAAAAATGTGTATGAAGGCCACACTTACCACTGAGTTGTGCTGTGTTCATAGTCCTTCTCTAGTCTTCTCAAACTGCCTGTCTCTAGAAGTTTCACAAGTGCTTCTAGGTTGCCATGTTCACTGGTGGTAGTTCATGAGAAGGCTGAGGTGGAGATGCCAACAGTGATGAGTGTCTGATAACAACATAAAAGAAAGGCACAGATAAGAGACTGTGTATGAAAAGGAGATAAGTAGACTTAGTTAAACAGACTGCTAGTTAAACAACTACAACAAGTCAAATAAGAGTATTATAGGAACATCTTACATTTCAACCTGGAAGTAAACTTTAAAATATGGATGCTATTGATTGCAGGTATCCCCCAAGTATGGAGGAGGTGAGAATGGCAGCTGCACCAGCTGAAGAAAGATTGAACTTCTGTCTTCCAGAATGTAGCATCTGATCTGACAGGTAATATAATACCTGATAACATGGCTGTGCATTCCACGTAGATATCCAATGATTTCACTGATTGGTCTTGGTACAAGAGAGAACATTTCACACATATCCTTACTATAATTTGTATCTATAACACAGTATTCACAACAATCTGAAATTTCTAGTTTTTCTGTCAAAGATGGTATCAACTAAAGATTGTTCTGAATATGAGAGTGTACTTTAAAAATATTCAAACTAACAGCTATGTTAAGAATGACATATGTTCTTTTGTCTTTGAATAAGGGTTTCAAATACCTACAGTAAGCAAGATAATAGTAGAGTTAAAATTTCCAACATTTTATAAATCACAGTTCTTTCTAGTTGCATTCTTACACTTTCTAGAAAGTGAAGTTTGGGTTTGAATCCAGTTTTGTCATTTTCTAAATAATTTACTTTTTTCTCTTGAAGAGTTTCACAAATTTATATATCTATCATTCACTCATTTTATGCTTCTGGTCAAATAACATCTGTTTGTCCATAATTCATTTGAAAAATTGTATAAAATATTTCAAATAGTAAGTTCTATGAATAATATTATCTGAAAATGTATATGGTAGATGTGATAGATTGTGTATCAGAATGTTTCCACTATTCTTTATTCTGAATATCCAGTTCAATAATTAGTTACTATATTTAGAATACAACTGTGTAAATAAAAGTCCAAGTTCTTAATCCAGCTTTTAGGGAAAATACAACATTTTTCACTTATCCTTTGCAGTGACTGACCCAAAGTTCACTGATACACCAAACTGTTCTTTTATTACTTTGTCTTTGAATCAGTGCCTTAGGCCAATCATAGGAAGGGATATCAACAGAGACTGCACTCAGTTCTCACCAGTGTGTATAATTTTCCAGTATCCATTGCTAATTTACATTCATATTTGGAATCAAAGTGGAGCATATAACTTTGGAAGCAGTCTACCATTGGATTAATTTATCTTCTAAATACTAGTATAAAAAGAGTGGCGAGTTAACCAAAAATTACAATAATTCTTTCTTAAAAAGCCCAGGTGACCTGGATGCTGTTTCATTTTTTAAATTGCATGTACAGAAATAAGTAGTAATATAGATAAATATATCCAAGGTACACTGATTTATTTTTTTTTAATGAGATGGATAGATTTCATAGCTGTTTGTATTTTATGTTGGTTTCCACAGAAGCCTGGGTGGGGGTAAATTGAGTCTGACTATGTCATTACATTTCTGCAGGAACTTGCAGAATGCTAACAGCATCATTTTTGTTATTCCACAGCCAATATGCATTCACTCTTCTATTTTCTGACTGCCTTTTTCATAGGTTTCACTTGTCAGGGTTATGCATTTTTGTTATGTTAATGAATAGAGAAAGCTCATACAGATTTAAAATATGTTACTGAATAACTCATAAGGCAAAAAACAAACTAACTGTAGTTGCACATCACAAATTTATGTTTAAAAGTGTTTGCTGAGAAGAAAAGATGTTCAATTTAAACTATATAGCAAATTTATTTCACAACTTCACTTTGTGCTCAAAGATAATGAAAAAGAGTTTTTCTTAGCATAAAAAAAAAACTTGTTCATAGTAGTATCAGCTGCACAGTGACAAGTATTTTTTTCAAGAACACTGACTACTCTTATTGAAAGATGTTTTAGACAAAGCTCTTATCAAACCATATAGTACAGTACATATACCAAGATTTTATAACAAACCAGTGAAGAGAATTGTTTCCTAATATTAAATTTATTTTACAATCAAGGATAGAAATATTTTAAAGGTAAACAAAAAAAGTACAGCTAAAAGTATGAAAAAAATCTGTTTTTTGGGTTAGTTTACTGCAATAAAAGGATAAAAAAGCTATAATCATGTGCTGCAAAATATTATTGTTCTTATTTTTGAAGGACAAAAGGTCTACTTCTGCTCTGTGTCTATTACTCTGCAATGATGTAGTCATTACATTTATCTGAATATTGGATTAAAGTAATTAATTTTAATAGTTAAAATTATATTTTTATAAGAAATTATTTTGCTACCAACATATTAACAGTATAAAACAGAATACTGTCTTACAGATTTATTAATTCCCAAGGTCAAAGAAAAGATTTAATTTCATTTTGCTTGCATTTATGACTAAAATTTAAATGAGTAGCTTTTTAGGTTTCTTCTGATTATTGCAATTGTGGAAGACCTTTAAAATTTCTGAAGCAGATTCTATTATTTAGAAACAATCAAACATTGAAAACATGGCATTTAATTATTTCAATAAAAGCTGAATGGAGGAACCTAACAATACAAAAAGGAAATTGCATGAACTTAACAGATGTAAGTTTAAATGGGAAATTTAAATCAGATGCAAATTTCAGCCTCCTCACAAGAGATGTGTGATAAACAATAGAGAACAAGTAAACCAAAAAAAAATAAAATCATGTATATGATCTATTCAGTACTTCTCAGTTATTTTATCTACTCTTGTAACTCATTAATAAAAAGCAATTTTTGTACAAGCAGGTGAAGTAGGAAAAGTAGAGCTATACTAAATTGGAAAGTATGGAAACCTTCTAAGTAATCAATATGTACATTTTAAACCCTATATATGCCATTGATTCTTTTTTGATTATTTTCCTTCTGTGTGTTTTCCAGTTGTAGCTTCTATGGGCTACAAATAGTTACAGGAAGAAATCACTAAGGCAGAAGTAATTTGAAACTGAGAAATATCATAGCATGGATCCTAGGAAATCATTTTGTCCATCAGTCTGCTCCAAAGCATTAGAAGCACTCTGCCTGACACACATTTTTGTTTAACCTTTTCTTAGAGGCTTCAATGATAGACCTCCCTAGGCAATCTATTTCCAATGCTTTAGAATCCTCACCATTGGAAATACTTCCTAATCTGATGCCTTTTTCTCCCTGTTTTTTCAGCAGTGTTCATAAAATGTTATCTACCCTCAGTCCTTTCTCCTCAGGCTAACCATTCTATTCTTTTCTTCAAAGTCTTACTTTTGTAGTCTTTTGGAGAATATCAGAGATTGAGGGATTTAAGATATCTGATCAACCTTTAAATGATTTAAAGCTTCCATTAAATGCAATACCTGCAACAGATCACAAAGCTCAGTCAGAAGACTTAATGATGGTAATTAAAAATAAATAAATATAAGGGCTTGCAAAGTATGCTCTTGTTTTTTTTCATTTTTGGTTTGTTTTGTTTTTCATTTTGGTAAAATAACTTTAATATGAATACTACTGTACATAAGCACAGTACATAGCTATATTACTTATCCTAAATTTATCTATAACCCCTATATCCCCTTTGCTTAGACTTGATAGAGCCACTGACCTGTGCTGAGCCTGTAATTACTCCTGATGACAAAGTCTTGCAGTTGTCCTTATGAGATCACTTTCTATTTAAAGTGTATTTTTTCAGTTTCTTAAGATTACTTTGTATTCTGATCATTATTTCCAATGCCTTTGCAGCCCTTCCTAGTCTGGTTTCATCTGGCATATTTGCTGCTTCATCACTCAGGTAATTTTTGAAAGTATCATACCTCAATGAGGCATATAAGCTGCAGGAAAAGAATTTTAGTAGTGATTGTAGCTCTGGTATTTTTATATATATAACAATATATAATTACAATTGCTTATGTCCCTTCTTGAGATCTTTTGTATTGCCTGTTTTATTGAAAACTTCATTGAATTGACCATACATAACCACCATCTTCTTTTTCAGCAGAAGTTTCTACCCAGCAGTCAGAACAAGGCAACTAGCAGCAATCTCAGCAGCCAGGACAGCCCTTTTAATTAAAACATAGATTATCTTAAATGCAATTTCACAGTTTAAAAGTAATTCTGGATGCTCATGGCTTTTTTGGATGACCATGTAAAAATTTTTTAAAAATTAGTTCATTTTTTAGAACTGTTTTTAGCTATTCACATCAGATATTTTAATGGATTCACCTGTCTATCAGCTGAATGCATTTATAATGAAAATACAATTCTATTTCCTTGTACTGTATTCTTTATGAAGGATTCTATGGATTTACATTTTAAATCTGTCTGGAGTGATATTTGTATGTTAAATAGGATAACTTGAAAGGTGTTGCTAGTGAAACAGAGTGTTATTTCTCTGAGAGTCCATGTAATACTGGAGTTTATTCTCCATATATTCTGTCTGGAAACTATAGATTAATTAATAACTCAGATCTCAGAAGAATTTGTGTGTGTACCTAATTGTGAATACACTGCTTTAAAGCTGGGTTTTGGTAAAATTTGCTGCAAAGTGACAGTAGGGAATGGTCATGTAGGTAGACATACATTATGCAATGACAGTAATATTTTTCCATTATTATTCTTGTCAAAATAGATTGTAAAACCTGCAGAAGAACAGAATCCTGGTGTACAAATGAGCAGATCATTTAAGGTTGTAAGATACTGTTGATTTTAGGAGCTAAATCTAGGCATTTTTTGGAAAACCATGTACAAAATTAACAATAAAGGAAGTACCATCTCACATACTGTGCACTGTTCATTATCCTGATTAAATGCAATGTTGGATGCTTATTACCATGGAATAGTCCTGTGGCAGATTCCTAAAATGACCATCTATTTTAAGCAGGTTTTTTTTTAAGAGTAATCAAAACATCTGTGGAGAGCTGCATCTTTAAAGCCAACATGTTCTTCCTCCCATGAAGATATAGAATGTTCACTAACTTCTCAGCATTCTGAACTATTTGATTAGACTTCTAGCCCAGGGGGATTGTGGAGTCTCCTCCTCTGGAGACATTCAAGACCCTCCTGGATGTGTTCCTGGATTTTTTCCTTTTCCTTTTCTTCCCTTTTTTTTTTTTTTTTAATACAAAATGACAACAGTGACATCCAGTGTCTACTTAAATTAATTGCATGTGACTATTCCCTAAGGATCCAGGTGCAAATCCTCTGTACTTTGCATATTTTCTATGTATGTGTAAAGGTGACAGTGTATCCTACCTAGTCATAGAAAGAGCCTGTAGGAGACATGTACCAATGAAAAACAAGAAAATAAAAATCTGATAAATATAATCACAAGGTGAAACAAGTTATTCCATGTAAAGCTATGAGGTTATATCACTACCAAAAAAGTATTCCAGTTGAATAATTATGTATAGAAGGTTCGTTTTTTTATTTTCCCCAGATCTGTAATAGTGTTCAGCTTAGTAATTTAAAGTTTCTAATGGAAACATTCACTTTTTTTTCTCCTCAGAATTTTCATGTGTCTACAGATATGAGACATGGCAAGGATTGTGTGTAAGAATATAAGAAGAAATACAATAACAAAAAAAGATGTATAGATAATTTTTACAATTATAGGAGAGGTGTGGAGCACAGAAAAATTACAAGAGAACGTTTCAGTGTTTTACCTCTTCTAGTAAAAAATCTGATACCACTGAACAATTAGAGAACTATTTTCATCTAAATGTACTGGTGTAGGGTAGTAACTGCATCACTACTCCCATTTAGATAAAGTATGCCACATGCAAGGAAGTAAGAAGAGACCTCATAAATACCCTCACAGTGGTATTTACACAGAATAAGTCATTAAATTCTGCACAGACAGGTCTAAAATGACCAATCTTTAGCCTTTTTCCCCATTGTTAAAAAAAAAAAAAGTTGTATTTGTACTCCTCTGATACTTGCAGGGTTTTAATCCCCTTCCATGACAGAGTCTCATTTTATGAAAATGGATTACTGTAATTACCTAATGAAACCGATTCTTCTATAAACATAGCTTTTCACAATTATATTTTATCTTGTCACCTTTACTGTGTTATTTACCTATTTCAGCCTCTCAGTTAATAAAAAATTTTATTAACATTTGGATGAAATAAGCTTGTCATCCTCAGGCCATGTATCATTTTCTAGATAAACTTCCTAGAGGATTAATGGGTGACAAAGGATAGTTTTTCTTAAATAGGAAGCTATTGAGACATGAGCTCCAAAATTTCAAAAAGTATTTTCTGTAATAGAAAATAATTATATCTGTCTTTGAGATAAGGGGCTGACTCTAATGCAGATATAGAATTCATAACTTATGCATATCACATCTGGATTCTTGTTACTGCACTAAAGTATTTTTTGGAGCTCAGTAACAGTCTGAAATACAAACTGTTGACATGAATTAAAAAATACATATTAAGATCAGTATCTTAGAAAATTTTAGTGAGATATTAGAATAAGGTACAATATTTACAAATAAATCACTAAAAGTATATCATGTCTAAAGGCAATAGACTTTCCACCCTATGTGAAGAAATTCTAATCTACTATCTATATACTAAATAATAAATTATTTAGCCTTACTGTGACTTCAAAGATCCATACACTCTGATGTTGTTTTTACACCCATCTCCTTCTATCATACCACCTTTCCAATATTTTTATAATGAGATTTATTTTTTACCAGGAATAATTTTTTTTTTTTCCACAGGAATATGATCTATTTTTGCATTTGAAACCTGCACAATCATACACAAGTAATCCTCAGTGCTCAGTTCTGCATCCTTCCTAAAAATCATATGTCTTTAGAAGTACTTGTCAACTGTGTTACTAAATTGGGTCATGTAATGTTAAAAACAAAGCTGGTCTGCATATCCCACAAAAGAAAAAAAATCCTAAGAAATTCATATTATGTTTCTGTATACTTATAGCTTAAAAATACCCATAAAAATTCTAGTATTTTCCTCTGGGATCCCTTCAGGGCTTTGCAATGATCTCTGGATCTTGAAGCTGCTGTAATTTATATTAAGAAGACACACAAGTTTCCTGTAAAATGAATATGAAACCCCCTTTTTATTTTCCACTGTGTCAGAGCAGTTTAGGAATTCAGGATGTAAAAGGGCTATTGTTAACATATTAATGTAATCTGACTCTGAATTATCAAGATATTTATTTCTATGAAATAAAATCGCTGTTTAATCCAGATTTCCAAGGATTATTTTATGTTTGATATACCTGTGATGAGTCAAAATCAATAGATAACATAATAAGCTCCAATTTAAGCCTTATTTCTTAATATGTAGAAGAATTGGAATATGTCATTTATTATCTGAAGTAAACAAATTACATGCACATTATATCCTTCTCAGTTCAATCCTATCTTAATATGAAAACTCATGAATTCACATATACATTCTGTAGTCTTGTAAATTGCTTACATTTTTTAAATAGCCTGGTTTGGTTTTTTTTGCCTCACAATACTGTACTTCTAATAGTATTTTGCCCTGACTGACAATTACTTGCATCATGAGACAACAAGGGAAGCTCATGTCATCAAGCACACTGGCCTTGTATTGCTTCTTGCTTGCTGCACACATTCCAGAATATAGTTGCATCTCTCTGGCATCATTAGTAGCTCTCTTTAGTGATACAGAAATTCTAGGGCATGTGGTAGGGTTAAATTACCCTCAGTTAATAAACACTTTTAGGTTGTGTCTTTTTGTACATACACAAGCTAACTGGTCCTTAATGCATCATTTAAGCTCTCTGAACCAGCAACGCTCTGTTAATTTTCTTAATTCAGCCACTTTAAAAAAATCATAAAAATAGAAAAAAGTCTGAAGACACCAGCAGTTCAGGGACTAAGTGATTTTGTGCATTTTCCACAATCTATGTAAATGTTTTCTCCACTGGTCTAATAGCTTATGAAACAGCTTAAAAAAAAAAAAAAAGTTTAACCTTTTTAACCACCATTATGCTCACTAAAACCACAAAGGTTTTTTTGTAATTTAGGATATTAGTTAGTTCATATTGTTTAAGCCTGAGATACAGGTGGGTCAGTTCTCAATTGAGCTATCAAACAATTCCATTTCTCCCAAGTTATACATTAACCTTTTTTCTTTCTAAACAAGCAATTTTAAACAAGTAATTTACTCACAGTCCCAGTAGCTACATGATTTATTTTCCTTACTCTTTTTTTTCCCAGGCTTTAATAACTATTTTACCATATTTTATAGGAGACCATTTTATCACCAGTGTTACATTCTTTGACATTGGCTTAACAATTGCATTATGGAGAAAATTAATAGTTTTTCTGAATAATTATATATGTGACTTTTAACTAGAAATCTATACAGCTCAGTTAACAATAAGTAGAAGAAATAGTAAAGGAATCACAGTAAAATAACAAATAAATACATAAAATCACTGTAGTAAATGAAAGGAAATCTCACCTTTTAGCAATGAGAAGACTTTATTACAGCCTCCTACAGCCATTTCCTCCTGCAGGGCCTCAGACCTGCTCTGCAAGGGTAACTGGGGAGGCAGAGGAGGCTGGGAATGGATTCACCTACTTCCCCAAGCAGGGACCTGTTTCCATTCCCTCTCTTCTCTGAGGTCCCCTCCTACTGCCTGGTGACAAGATGGGAGGGGATCCTCTGGTTTCTGCGGAGCCTCAACATGTTGCCTTTCTCTCAGGGAGTGGGTCCACCACCTGCCAGTCTCCCTCTCACACTCCCTGATACTCCTCAACCTCATCACTTTATCCTAAGCTCAGCCACTTGGCCTAGCAGATCAGCCCCCTGACTGAGCAGATCATTCCCCTGCTCACAACTCACACAGGGGTTGTCTCCATTACCCACCATTTCCAGTGCCAGGCTCTGGCCCTCTCTGCAGCCAGAGGCCTGGACACCGACATGTTTGTGTGGGGCTTCTGTCTGGGAGCCCACAGCTTTTCCAGCAGCAGCCCTCAGTCTGGCAGCAACCATGGCTGGACATCTACAGCAATTAACACCTTGCAACTTGAGTGGCAATAGAGATGAGCACCACACACTACTTATGAGGTTTATGCTTACCTTGTACATTAGCAGAGGCTCAGTGCCTTGCTGTATGTGCTGCAGAGAGCTGACACCCCCCCATGGTGGTATCCACAATCCTAGCTGCTCCCTGGGCCTTCTGAACTACTTCCTGCCCTCCCCAAGGCTTCTTATAGCCCAGTGGGCTGATCAGCAGCAGGTGTGCCCCTCTGGAGATTAGTAGATGGGTAGTAGATGGTTTAATTTTACTGCAGGCATGCCAGCTCCACCCAGGCTCCCTCAGCAGCTGCCCACCAACGAGCTGCCTCGGCAAAGGGCTTCACCTGGATTCAAAAAAACCCTCAGAAGAGTTTTTTGTTGGTCCTTTTTGCCACAGATCCCTTCCCCAGTGCAGTCTTACTTGCCCTGAAGTTGGTCACCACAGAAGTGGAACCACGTTCTGCATGCTCCATGACAGGTCCAGCAATCAGGAAAGATACATAATATGGAGGATTCCCTTTCCCATCTCCATCTGACTGGGAGAAGGGGGACAATGCAACAAGTTCCTGCCTGGTACAGCAGGCACATTCCCCTCAGCAACAACCCCACCTTCCTAGATGCCCTTGCATAACAGATATAAGGCCTTGCAAGTGTAACCTAATAATAATGAGGATGATGATTTGTCTGGCTTGTAAGTGTCAACCTACACCCCGCATCAAAACTACTTCTATAAAGAAAAAAAGATGGGTGATTGTCACAGGTGACTCCCTTCTGAAGGGAACAGAAGGCCTGATGTGCACATCAGACACACTTCTTAGAGAACTCGGCTGCCTTCCTGGCATCTGTGTTAGAGATGTGTTGAGAATCCTCCTACCTTCACACAGCCCTCAAATTATTATTACCCATTATTACCTTTTTAGGCAGGCAGCAAAGAACTTGGCAACAGGAAATATGAGGCCAGTCAAGAAAGACTTGGGCTGACTGTCAAGGGATCAGGAGCACAGCCAGTGTTCACTTCTACCCCTCCAGTTGCAGGGAATAATGAGGGAAGAAGCAGAAAGAGCCATTATATCAACACCTGACTTCAAGCCTGATGTCACCAGGAGGGCATTGGTTATTTTTGATCATGGGTCGTTTACACACCAGGCCTGCTGGTGACACCTCTCAAACAGAGAAAAGGATTTTACATTTGGTGGAGAATGTAAGGTAGAGTGAAGACAAGTTGGTCCAAAATTGCTCCAGTATTTGTATATCAAAAATGCCTTAAACTGTAATTTGGGGAGGGGTTCTGCTGTTCACAGAATACACAACTATGCATTTGATTTTAAGCATTCTTATACTAACAGCATTTTCTAGAATTACTTATTTAAATTGTTTCCAGATTTCAAAATAGCTTTATAAGTGAGTAGAATAAAACATGATCTTCTCACGTTTTCTATAACCTCTCCTTTTTTTTTTTTTTTTTTTAATTTGTCAGGAAATAATTATTTTTGAGCTAACCAGTCTTGAAACCCACTGTGAAACATTTGAATACAGAATTGTAATAGGGCATCCAAGCCAACCTACAGCTGCAGTTTGCTTTATGCATAGAGAAAAAAGAAAGCTGTTTTGGACAACAGACAGACAGACAGAGGTAGTAATTGCATGATGTGGAGCAAGAAAGAAATACAAACAGATGGACCATTCAGCCACCATTGGCCCACACAAGCTGGGAACTGAAAGAATTTACTTTTCTTCACTAATAAGTAGCCATGACTCTGCTGCCTATAAGTTCAGGAAAACTTCCTCCCTGCTGCTAGAGATGAATGATCCAAGAAAGGGAGAGGATATGTGGGTTGGAGTCACAGTTTTCTCCTCTTCTTCTACCATCCATCTCAGTCAATATGGGTTTATTTGTAAGACTGAATTAAGAGCTGACATGGTTGATAATTGTGTGGGTGGTGGAGATTGTCCTTTCTCAGAGTTCTAATCTACTTTAAATAAAAAACAACCCACAAAACAAGCAAACAGTCAAAATCCCTGAAGTTTGTCTAACCTGATAAATCAGCCCCAATTCTAGAGTTATGTATTATTCAAGGAAAATAAAATAAAACAACCAAAAAAACCCCACGCAAAGCCAGAAGAGAAATATTTTTCATTTTGATGTGCTTTTGTATCAAGTGTTTTTTTTTATTTTTTTTTAAGTTTTTAAAAATTGGGCTCTGTTTAGTATTGAAAAATTAAGGCTCTGAAATGTTGAATTTACATATGTGCTCTGGGTTGCATTAACAAGTATCTTTGAAGTTATTTGTGGACTGCTTTTTTTCTAATAGATATTATAAGATTGAACTAATATTTGCACTATATTTTCAATACAAATTCTGATCTACAAATTTTATGAAAAAGCAGGAAGAACAGAATGTTCTGATGTTCATGAGATGCCTTCCTCCGTTGCTTTGCAAAGCCCTTGGTTTGACAACCCTATAGAAACATAAATTTCTCCAACTTGAGTTTGTTTTGCCCATGATGACAATTGCTGAGAGATCTCCTTGTCCTTATCTTAACCCATGAGCCTTTCATCATATTTTTTCCTCCTGTCCACTTGAGAAGGGGAGTGCTAGAGCAGGTTGATGGTCCCCTGGCATCTAACCAAGGTCAACACACCAAAAATATATTAAACTAGCTTTCAAATTTTATTATTTTCATCAGAATAAATATAACTTTGGGCAGAAATAAAAAATTTAGATTTGCTATTAATTTAGAGTTATAGCAATTGGATTATATTATTTTCCAACTGAAAGACTCAAAATGATTTTACAACTAAACATTAAAAGTTTCTTTGTAGTGTTTTATTGGAAGCTGTTACTAATGATGGAACAATGTGGATGTCTTTTCTGCTATTAAATAAAATTGCATTTAAAGAGCACCAAATCAAGTATGGTTCATTTTTAAAACTTATGGCATTTTCTTATATGAAAGACAATTTTTTATTTATAATATAAGCCGCACAAGATACTTTGCTAAAGTTAGAAACATTATTCCTGGTCCATTAGTGCTGTTTCATTTCTCAAGGTCTCTCGGGGCAGCTAAAATATTAGCAAAAATTGAAGACATACGCTGCTAATGAAGTCTGTTTCATAACCTCAGAGCTATGTTCTTGAACCATTTTGACAAAAAGTAATTACTTACTTTATTTTAGCCAAAGGCTAAACTTCTAACATAGGAAAAAAAGATAATATATTTTGAATTTTATGTGCAGAATAAGTAAAAATAAAATAAAGTATTACTTACCAGTGAGCTTGTAAATTCTATTAGTCATATATCCACACAAAAAAAAAAAAGTAGGCTTGCTAGTTTTTTCCAAATAAACATTAGTTTTAAAGACATTGAAAAATGACACATTTAAATAAACAGTCTTCTTTTTTCTTTTCTTTTTTTTTTTTTCTTTTAAATTGAATTATTCATTTCAGCAGTAATGACTGTAGTATTATAACAAAGCAGGCTGGAGTTCTGTTTAGTAATGTGTGCACTTTTGTCATAACAGGTGTTACAGTCTGACATAACTTTTCCTGTGCTGAATTTTTACTAATATTTTGACAGTTTTTGGTTTTATGTAGCAATTGTAAAAAAATTTCTTTCCATTATGCCTCCAATTTCCATTTTCCTCCATACCTCAAAAATAATTTCAAGTTGTCACAGCATTTAGGCGGGATCACTGCAAGAACAGAGCATGCTAATCATTTATCTGCAATTTTAAGCAGATACTTGCTAAATAGAATAATGTATATTACGTGGTTATTTATGTTTAGGATTTCTGCTCTGGGGCACACACAAACTAGGATCTCATAAAACTAGTACTGAGAGCTGTTGTATTCCTCATAGATTGTGGACACTGCATAGCTTATTAGCTAAATAAGCATTATATGAAACCACTGTCAGACAATCCATTATCTGAACAGCAAGGTCATGCTTTGTTCAAAGTGACATAGTACTTCAAAGAAGCTGGGAGTTCATCTGCTTTAATTAAACAAACAATAAACCCTTTTGTTAAAATTAATTCCAAGCTGGGCCTATGTACTGAACTTTAAATCAATTTTAAATCATCTAGAGTCATCCTGGATAAATAGGGTCTGAGACTAGCTGTGCTGCTTCCACAGCATTCCCAAAGCTCAGATTAGATTTGGAAACATGGTTCATGAAGATATTTAGTAGCTTTATTAAAAATTGGATTTATCCAACTCGAGGGAATGAAGTCCCTCAGCAATTTGGATATAACAGTAACTATTGAGAGGCATGTCAATTCCTTTATTGTATTTTAAAAATGGTTTCATCATTGCATAGCATCTAGTGGGATATGCCAAAATAAGACCAGAAAGAAATCAAAATGCAATTTAATGTGCTCTTTTTAACTTCTGTCCAATCAACACATTCTTTTTATTCATGGGTTACTGTCATCAGTTGACTCAGCTCTTATGCACACAGTCCCACCACAATGCTTTTTGAAGTAATAAAAAAACGTATAAACTTGGTCAACCAGACAAATAGCTTTCTATTTCTGATCTCTACCTTTAATAGACAAAACTGCAATTGTCATTCTTAGCCTAAAGATGAAAATTCAATCAAAACTCTGTATGAGTGAAACATAGTAATGCATCTATCTGTCAATCCTTATCACACTTCTATTTCTATTTATGTCTTCTCTGAAGAAGGCTACAAATTTTTTTTTGATCATGATGCTAGGAAAGTAGACAACATGAAGGAAATGTAAGAAGAAGAAAATTATTCAAGGAGTATCATTCCATTCTTGAATATTCTACAAAGAAAATAAGTTCTCAAAAGTTGAAATAAGCAGTCATTTTGGCATGACCAAGACAGACCAGTTATGAAGACTGACAATTAAAGATGCACTTCATGTTGATAACTCTTTAATTTGGAAACCTGAAAGCCACAAATGTGTTCCCATTGTTTTTTTTTTTTTCTCTGTGCATCACACTTAAGTGAAGCCTCCAGACCGAAGGGAACATATGTTTCCTAAAAGGCTAGAATTAAAGCAATAGTGTTAAAGAAAAATATAATTAAATACAAATATTTTTCTGTTTTATGATTTTATATTTGGAAGCAATCTTTTTTTTTTCCAAACTATCTCCCTATTAAGATTATAGATTTGATGCTTGCCCTGTCATATTGGTAATTCTAAACGGACATCAAAGAGGGGAGTATTAAATCTGATACCTTAATATTGCAGTTGTAATTTTAGAATTAACCCTTATAAAGTAAATAGGTGAATTAAGACAATGAAGCTGTAGGAATTAAACTTCAGATTTCTCAAGTGGCTGGACTGCAGCTTTTACTTGACATCTGAGACCTAGTTCTTCATCAAACAGATTTTAGGAAAAGCTAAAAGTAAAAGAGAGCCAACTACTCTACAGCCAGATGCTAATTAAGCATAGTATTTAATTATTTTGACTAACAAGCTCAAAGATCATCTGAGAAGTTACTCTAATTAAATCTTTACTATCCCAAGAACATACTAGAACTATAAGTATTAAAACAGAAAAGCAGAGCAGAATGCATTTCATTTGGGAAAGAGGAAAGAGTATGTCAGTATGAATGGAGATCAGATGATGTCCATGTAAAGGTCAGATATTTCTGAAATATTTTAAGAAGTAGCTTCAGGGTTAGCTAAGAGTGAAATCTTTAAATTGGATGAACAACAGAAAACTTCCAGTATGAATCTTCCAGACTACTAGTATGAATCTTCCAGACTACTGGTGACTAAATTTTTTTGATATTCAACATTTCAGACTTCAGTATGTATGCCTTCCTTTAATAAAACAATGGTAATAGTTTCCTGCCAGATAAGTAAGTAATAAATAGGCAAACAAACAAACAATTCTTCCTCACTGACAGCTCTTTATATGGACATATGTTTACAATGGCTGTCTCAAGTTCAAGTTTTTAATTTCAGCAATTCTAGAGAAAGTGAATACAGTTGTTTTCTGGGCAGCCTTCAAATTTCCTTGACCTTAAGAGATTAAGTTACATATGGAAACAGAACTGACTGTGCTGACAACTGATTTCTCACTTGTGATGGATGAAAACATCAATACACTAATTGTCTGAGAAATACAGGTGTTGTTAGAAACACTTTTTGGATCTGAACAGTCTCGTATTAAGTGAAAGGACTGCCCATATTTTTCTTTTGGTGGTGAGAATCTCAAAACAATTATCATTTATAGATATCATTCATCCAGATAAAGGCCATAGAATCTTATGATGAGTGAAGGTTATGAAAACTGAGGAAATTTACTGAGAAAATTTAATGCTAGCAAGTTGGGAGAGCAAATCCTGAGCAGAAGCATATGCTGTAATCCCAAAACATTCTTTGAGCAGAAGCAACAAATTTAATTGTAGTTTGTGGCACAAATACCTTGTCAATCTCTGTGAGGCCTTAGAAGTGGTGTTTGAAGATTGTGTTTTCTGTGTCTCCTAAGTAATGTATAATTTTAGTGGCTAAAATAAATGGGAAAGTTCTGTGTATATTCTTCTTTAATAACAGGTAAGCTACAGCTTTTAATAAATGTAATACTTCTTTTCACTTTCAAGTGTAGATGCCAAAGCAAGTTATATGTGACTTGACAGCTACATTCTGCATGGCTGTTATTTGGGGCATTACAAAGCCTTTCTAACAAAAAAAATCCCTTTCATATAGATTTAACTGAAATTTTCAAGCTGTTCTCTCTTTAATGAATTAGATGTTTATTAAGTGAGAATAAATTAAATTATTTGCATCAATTTAAATACCTATGTTCCACTAACTGACAGATCTGAATTACTAATGATTCACAAAAGGGAAATTTGTTATTAGCGATAAGAGGATCACTTCTCAGTAATCTTTTAAGTTATTCAGAGGTATAATACTCTGAAAATTTTAATATGTAACATGGATTTGTAAAAACATTTATCTCGAGTATTTTTTTTTTCAAATGAGTGGAAAACATCCTAAGCAACAAGCAGAAAAGATTATAAAATACACATATATATATAATCAAGTACAAAGCTAGATTCATAAACTAATGACTTTACACAAGGTTAACTTTGTTTTTCAGAAAAATTCACCCTTGAGATCTGATGGAAATAAAGACAGATTTTTCTCATTACAATGAATAGTAATCACAGAATCCTTAATATCATAAAACTATCCATCATTCCACTACAAACAGGACTTTCCCTCATTAAAGCTGCTGTTGAACCGGATGAAAGAGTATGAGACAGTAGCTCTCTGTCCTACTTGAACTGGGGTGCCCAGAATTGGACACAGTATTCCAGATGGGGTCTCACCAGTGAAGAGCAGAGGGGGAGAAGAACCTCCTCAACCTGCTGACCACACTCTTCTTAATGCATCCCAGGATCCATTGGCCTTCTTGGCCACGGGGCACATTGTTGGCTCACGGTCATCCCCCTGTCCACCAGGACCCAAAGGTCCTTTTCCCCAGAGCTGCTCTCCAACAGCTCAGCCCCCAGCCTGTACTGATCCATGGGGTTGTTCTTCCCCAGATGAAGGACTCTCTGCTTGCTCTTGTTAAACTGCATTCAGTTTCTCTCTGCCCAGCTCTGCAGCCTTTTCAGGTGACGTTGCATGGCAGCAGAGTCTGCTGGCTGATACACCAGGAGGCTGTGCTGCCATCCAGCGAGGTCTGGACAGACTGAAGAGCTGGGCAAAGGGAAACCAATTGTTCAACAAAGACAAGTGTGGAGTCCTACACCCAGGAGGAATAACACCATGCATTAGTAGAGGTTATAGGGTAGATCTGCTCAAATGTACCCCATCTGCACCTCTGCAATGTACCTCATCACCTTCCTAGAGCATGAAGTGCTGCTTTTTTGTTTGTAATTCACTGCAATTTGCTGCCACAACATAGCCATTTTATGCAAAGTATTATCTTTTAGTCTATTATTGGACTGAGTGATAGAGTTTTAAAGAGCCATATGTAGGACTGGTGGGAGAGTAAGTGGTTGGTAAGCGTATTTATATATGTTTATCTACCCTAACCTTCCCAGATGACAGTGATGAATAGTTTAGTGCTGGATCACAAAAAAATCAAATGAAACACTGAGGACTTGCAATCTTTAAAGTCAGATTTTATCAGAGTAAAAAAGAATGTTTTAGAGCACAATAGTAAATACTGAAAATTGAAAACTTTTCCATTAAATTTGAAATAAATCTCGTATGATTCTTCTGCTTTCTGTTGCAGAAAGTCTTTAGGATGACTGAGCATGCTTTAAAAGTTCAGACTACCTGCAGCCTGGTGTTAGCCTTCTGCTCCTTCTGTTCCATGCTCAAGGTGGTTAATATATAATCTCAGTGATCAACCATGCACCCTTCCTCTCCTTGCTGAAAACCCCCAGCATGGTGCAGCTGTACAGGAATACAAACAGAAAGCAGTTTGCTCTAACACCCAACCACATCCTATTAAAAAAAATGTATGCAACCCCTTGTCTCTTTAATAAGGTGTAGACACATCAATTATACCACCTATATCACAACTGATGAAAATGATTCTTTTCTGTGTTGCTTGTAGCAATTGGCATATTCCTACTAAACTAGACTAAGCTAGTAACCATGTGGAAAGTCCTTTGTTTGTCTAGAAAGACAATTACACCACAAATTATGAGGCATCTGACATTAAGCTTATTTAAAATGTTTTGAATTAGTATTATTGCTGATAGTGAAGACCAGCTTATGTTCAGGCATGATTCACTGTCTGCAGTGATGGAATTCCCAGGCTGCCTGATGTCAACTATATTTAAAAATAAAGTGGAATGCTAAATCTGAGACATTATGGCCTTACTGCCATTTACTCTGTGCAGAGCTATCACAATTTAGAAGTGTTTTTGCTATAAGCCATAATTTATCAAAGTGTATTTAGTATGACTAGAACTAGGTATATACATAACTGAGTTGGGAACTTCTATAATGAACTGTTCTTTGTTCTGGAATGCACATCTGAATTTAATATAATCCTAAATCTGTGCAAATATTCTTATCAGCAAATATTCTTATCACCTATGACTGGCCATGGGAAAAATTACCTCAGGGACAAGTTCAATTTGCAACAGACCATTTGGGGAATGCTGCTTCAGTTCTTGATGTGCTCATTAAAATTCTCTGCCTTCACACCTCCACAACTGGTCAAACTTACTTTTCCAAATTCCATATTCAATGAAAATGCTCTAGTTAGATATGCAGTATTTATGAGTTGTTACTTTCAAGGGACATCAAGAAGAATAAAAATAGCTTCTACTGCTGCATTATTAAGAAAAGAAGATGAAACCATGAAAATGTGG
Organism: Ceyx melanurus; assembly: GCA_024611195.1. Classification (NCBI taxonomy): domain Eukaryota; kingdom Metazoa; phylum Chordata; class Aves; order Coraciiformes; family Alcedinidae; genus Ceyx; species Ceyx melanurus. Next base: position 20,041 of record JANHGL010001137.1, read on the forward strand.
GACCATTGCTGAATGAGGCAGGTGATTCAGTGGCAGCAGATGCATACAAGGCTGGAACAGTCTGCTGCCTTTGCCTCACACTTCAGTTAGTAAGTATCTCAGGATCCTGCCTTCCTGCAGTCTTTTTCAACTGACATGAATCTGCAATTCTATACCTCTGTTATGTTTCATCATTCTTTTGCCTCTTCTTCAACTTCACCTCAGTACTGGTACAACTATTCATATTTCCAGCAGCTTGCTTGAGAAGCTGTCAGTGTCTTTTGAGAGCTGAAAGGCTGGCTTCATCACAAGATGCTAAGCTTCTCAACGTCTGCACTCCAAATACTAAGATTGACTACTGCAGTCTGGTCTCAGAGGAACATGAAAATGCCCTTTTTTCTCTTTTGGCTATTCAGAAATGTCTTATACCTCTTCATTTTGCAGTGAGCATCCATGTACACTAAGCATGAAAATGAAGAGTTCATCCATAACTCATGTGCAACAAGTTTCTGTGTAACACCTGGACTGTGCTAACTGTGTGAGTGCTTTCTTAGAAATAGTATTTTCCAGTCACATATAAATCCTTTTTAAACTTTTATTTGCTATGTCCTGAAAATTCTCAAATGGTGCTATGCTTTTATTTCAGTTAGGTTTATATCAGCATGTTTTCTTATAAAAAAAAACATTCTATTCTCTTAGCTTCTGCTATGTAAAGATGAATTAGCCTGATTTTTCTGGGTACCACTGCAAGCAATGAAGTCAGTGTGACTTCTCAGTCCCTCCTATATTTGCAAATGTTTCAAGTTTAGCTTTGTCCTTTTGCTTTCTCTATTTTTCCTTCTTTACCATAAATGTAAATGTTTAATTTACATGAATTTTGTTTGTGTTGTTTGTTGCTTTTTTTTTTTAAGAAATAATTTGCAGCCTCAGATTTAGGCATTCCCCTTTCATATTTCCTGTTCAGCTGGAACATTCAGCTGCCAAATGACAGTAATTGACTGTTTCTTTTCCCAGCAACATCTAAGATTCACTTCTTTCAGCTTTCTTCAGAATAGCTGTGCTTTCATTAGTTAGGCAAGTCATCACAGTGAAAATAATGTTATTCATTATCATCATGTCATTTGCAGTGTGAGAGAGATGATGAGACAAAATAGTGCTTCCTGTCAAAAAGGAAATTTTAAACATTTCTTTCAGGTGGGGAGTTGCTGATTATGTTTTCCAGCTGAAAAATAAATATGTAGTGGGAATAGATGGCACTGTTCTTGGCTTGAACATACATACTAGGAATTTGTTAGTTGTCTAGACCTGCTGTCTCTAATAAGTCCCAAAACTGTTGGTGGCTGGAGTGTGACTTGGTGAGATCAGCTATTTACACTAGTCACTATTATTTGAGAAAAAAAATCTCTAGAGATGGAGACAGGGATTTCAGCCAGATCAAACATTTTGTTTTACAGATACTTGTAAAATTTGATAAATGAGCAGCTGTACATTCCCCTTGAGCTACTATATTTGGACAAGTGGAACAGATGGTATGGATCTGTTTCTCCTGCACAGAAACCTAGATATTGATGATGGCAATGCCATTGCTGCACACACAAACATGAGAGTGTAAGGTGGAGAGTGGGGAGATAAGATAGTTTGTGACCTCTGGGTATGCACACAAAAATTAAGACATAAATCAAATTACACCATTAAGGTGAAGACTACTGACGTTCTTGCCAGTAAGCATTGATACTCAATAAAAAATATGTGGCAATTAACTACTCCTGAATGATTCAAAACCAGAACTACTTCTGTGACATAGTTAACTGTCTCCCCCACACACATCATTTGCTATCCCCATTGCTGAAGCAGTTTTCAGATATTCCAAAACAGTGTTGGCTCTCTAGTAGTGTGCTAGGAACCCCAAATATAATAAAAATCTGTCTGGGTTCAGACTCAGATAAAGAAATAGAGTTGACAATTGAGTACAAATGTTTATGGCCTGTCAGTTTTCTTTGGGACATTCAAACCAAAATTTTTTTGTTTCTGCTAGTATAATCAGGCCTCTCCAAATACATTTAATTAGACTGCTCTGTAATGGAACCCAGGTATACACCCTTATAGCTTTAAGCAAAACATAAAAAATCATTCATCCCGTGATTTTTAAGTCATTAAATGATAGTTCATTCTGATATTTTTGTATTGATTTTGTTAAGAAAAATAAAAAAAAAAAAAGTAAAATACCATACAGGTATAAATGTAGACAAAACACATTGAAATATATATAGCAAATGAAAAAAAAAAAGTGCCTATTATCTCTCTTGGTACCACTTTCCTTAGCAGACACAATCATAGCAATTTCCTCCAATCTTTAAAGCTGCAAAATTCACTGCAATGTCATTTCCATTTTCTACAAATGTTTTCTTCTGTTTCCCTCAGTCTTTAGGATTAAATCTGTACTGCAACGTTCAGAGCTACTTTGGGTCCTGGAAGTTTTGATCTGCAAGACCTTGGACAAAAATATAAAACACCTTCCAGAAAATTGACTGGATGAATAAATGCTAAAAATCAGCTTATTAAAAGCAATTCCATATTAAAAAATATTCTCAAAAATACCTGAAGTAGAGGACCTTCAGCACAAAGGTACAAGACTGCACTACTTATTTTAATCCTGAAGACTGCTTGCTCTACAGGAAAAAAAAAAAAATCAGTATTGTTAAACTCTCAAGGTAGAAAAAAAATTAGCTCTCTACCACTTAATTGGCTGTATATACAAACAAAAAGAAGAGAGCATTCTTTCTTCTTACATAAATTCTTTATTTAATACTTAAGAAGGGTTCCTCTACTCTTCTAAACTTAAGTCTTCTGCCCAAGTATTTTAATTATACTATTTTAGAATATGGTGGGGGTTTTTTTCGTTTTCTTTTTTAATAAATAAATAACTTTTTTTAGGACTCAACAGAGGAGTATGTGAAAGAATAAATCTTGAAATTTGCACTATAAAATTCCTGGGATGGGAAAAGTCTCTACAGTCTTTCTTTCTACCTTTTACTCATTTTTTCACTGCATTGTTGTGGAGAAAGGAAACTCCACATTCTGTTTTCACCTCCAGCTTCTGTAGGAGTTGCTATGGTTACAAACTACCAGAGCAGACTGGCATTTCTAAGCACACAGTCACTGTGCTTTGGAGAAAGAGAACTGAACTCTCCCATATATTCTACTCCAACCCATCCCCACCACCTCCCACCCCTTCTTCTTCTTCCAGGACCATACCCTTTGAAAAGTCTTAGGGAGGTTTGCTTAATTAGGGACATGAAACCTTTCCCAGTGACAGGCTAACAACAATGACATTTTTCTCCTGTCTGAGACAGGAACTTGTAACTGCAAATACATGCACATAATTATGTATGACTACTACTGCTTAGGAGTTTAAAAGACCTCCTCACATAAAGAAAGTTACCTGTGGATGATGTTTTTATTTGTCACTGACATTATATCCTCCTCTTCAGTTAAGATCACTGAAAGATTATTCTAACAAAGTATCTAGGGCAATGTTGAATGTAAAAATTATAGGCTGTAATGAAATTAATTCATGTGGTAACCATACAACTGCTTGTAGGATATATGTACTTCAAGACATTAGGTTACAGATACACAAATCTCTTTACCTTTTAGAAAATATGCTTGTCATATGAAAGAAAAGCACTAATTTCATATATATATATATATATATACATACACAGGCTATCTAAAATACTTTTTACTTCAAATAATGGCATCTACTTTTAATGTAATAAAACAGTTTTAACCAACACAGTTAAAACTGGAAAATGTTTCTGAAAGTTATAACTATTTTTAATATCATGTTATGGCTGAAAAAAAATTTGCAAGTTACTGGTTAAAGTTCTAAATTCTTGTGCAAGTTTATGCAAAATTTAAAACAGCTTTTTTTTGCCTCAAGGCAGCCTGATCTGTAGCAGTTTGGGAAGTGATCACACAACAAGAATTTTACTAGTCCCTTTAAACACTTGTATTGTTTTGGGAAACAAAAGTTGACATTTTATATGTCAAAAGGTCTTTGTAGTTCTGTGCAGAACAGGAAAGAGTTCTTGCTAAATATTAGAAAAACTCTCAATCACAAGAGGAATCTATAGATATAGGTAGTTATATATGAATTATAAATATAGATACAGATATAGATGATAAAGATATATCTACAGATAGGTAAAGATCAAAGGTTTTGTAGCCCTGAACTCCAACTTTTCAAGTTCATCTGAATTTCTGAGATATTCTAGGGCATCTCAAAAAAGTCTCTTATGGTCAGGCAGTTGAGTCCTGTCCTAAAGCATAAGAAAAGAATGTGAACAGTGTGAATGGAAATATATTCTGGGCTTACTTTGGCCTCTGGATCAGCTGTTGAATACCAGCAGTTCAAGAACTTGTATTCCTGGAAATGACTGGATACACTTCAGTTTGACAGACCTGAGAAGGCTTAGTTTGGTCAAGGCTAAAAGAAGATCTAATACTCAACATGTTTAGCTGGCCTATGAAAAACATAAAATAGTGTTCCCTGCTGTGGCAGCAAAGCTATGTCAAAATGTAATTAATACAACATATTAAAGACATGTCAGACTTACATACCTATGTAACTTTTCATAGCAATTATTGTCTACATATATGCTGCAGGAAATACTGGACAGAAATAAAGGACTCCTGATACAGAGGCATCAAACTAATGTATCCCTTTTAATATAAATTTAAACAGAAAGAAAATGTTGTAGATTTATCTTCACTTCATAGACATAAAGAACTCACCAACAGAAGATGAGTGAAAGATTTCCAGCAGTCATTATGGAAACAAAAGTCCTGATAAATAAGGTAACTAATATATATTGAATAGAATGAAAAAGCTAAACATTCCCATTTTTATCTAATAAATTGCCTAGCCCATCCAGATTTGAATTGCTTGCTATGAAACAGTGAATCTGTAATATCAGCAGGCTCTTCAGATTTCCATTTATATAAATTAAATTTTACTTTCTGAAGACATGAACTCCCACTGATTTCAATATGAGTAATATTGTTTCTTTGAAGAACTGAAGTAATGATAAAACTAGATGTAGATTGGTATAGCACACTGAGGCATAGAATACTTCCAGTTAGTTGTGTTTCCTTGTATTCATAAATAGAAAAAAAACCAAACAAGAATGATACTTTACAGGCTTAAGAAACTGTTCAGATTCTATCTGTAAAGCTTGACATTTTATTTATATTTTTTTATTTATAATTTTTTAAATTTATAATTAAAACTGGGCAGGGACAAATTTAATGAAATTTAACAAGAGCAAGTGTAAAGTGCTGCATCTGGTGAAGAACAACTCCATGTATCAGTATAGGGGTTACACCAGTATCAGGCTGGGGGCTAATCTGTTGGAGAGCTGGAATAGTGTCTCCAGTTTTGGGCACCCCAGTTCAAGAAAAACAGAGAACTACTGGATAGAGTCCAACACAGGGCCACCAAGATAATGAAGGGAGTGAAGCATCTCCCTGCTGAGGAGAGGCTGAGAGAGCTGGGGCTCTTTAGCCTGGAGAAGAGGAGACTGAGGGGGGACCTC
>JANHGL010001137.1:29827-76022 GCA_024611195.1 Ceyx melanurus
GTCTTTTTCCATGGTGATCTAAAAGCTGAACCATGAGCACAGAGATTTTACTTATTCCTGCTTCCATTAATGTTAAAGAAACAGAAATATAAAGTACCATTTAGGGTACTGAATTATTTGTAAAAACAATTGTCACTTTAAAAACATAGAAGCAGTAAAACTCAGCAATCTCAATTACTTTAAAAAGTATTTTGGACAGAATTCTTGGTTTAGATACAGTGGCTAAAAAGAATATAACAGCACCAAAGTTAATATACATAAGAGTACCAGGTGAGTATTAGTAAAATGAAAGTATACCCAAAGAAAACCTTTAATACTAAAAGGGCATGGAGTGTACCTTTAATGGTTTTCTACTCTATCCAAAAGTTCAGGTTTTTTTGCACTTTGAAAAATTGTTTGGAGGGTGTCACAGGTGGAGAGATGCACTTCACCCATAAAAGAGGAGTAGCAATATGTTTATCAATAGAAAACAGTAATTTAACAATTTTTTGTTATCAGATATTTTACTTGTGTAAATTTAATTATCCTAACTGCTTCACTTCTTTAGCTAAGTATATTTTATACTTGATTTTTCAAAGATGGAATGAGCGGGACATAGACAAGTAGCCATTGAACACTGACTCTGTTTATGTGATTGGAGAAAATACATATTTTAATGAAATCTCTATCAATTAATTAGTCCTAGAAGTTAAAGCAGTGCCTTAGTAGTACATATGTGTGTCTTGTAGTGTTCCTGTATTTCTTGTCTTGAAAAAATCTGTGTAAAACATTTACATTTGTAGAGTTAAAGTTATTTGAAGCCCATAATTGAATTAATATGCAAGGGCATCACTAAATTATTTTCTGACATCTCAACTTGAAGGGAAATAAGAACTAGGTTTAGCAAGACAGAAATATTAACCAACACACAACTTAATCATGAACTCTATTCATCAAGACAACAAGGAAGAGCAGGAAATCCCATAGTGTCACTAAAATTGCAGGGAGGGATGTATTTTCAAGAGAGCGTATGATCAATTTTCTGTGAAGCCCTCACTGTTGTACACTCTCTTTTAAATGTGATACCAATGGGGACTGACTGTTAGATAATTAATTTCAGTGTGTGATATTATATGTTTTGTCTAAATGCATCCAAAATTAATTAACCTAGCACGAATTTCCTCCTGGTTTCTTCAGGTTGGTTGATTAAGGATTAGAGCAGAGTACTTTGAACAAATACCCCATCTACGGTATAATGGAACATAATATATTTTTCATAATAACTAAAAAAATAAATCTTGAGTGTCTACAGTACCTTTCCTGAATAACAGAGAGAATATATTAACTTAAATTAGGACAAATGTGACAGAAACTTCTGAATTCCAATTCCCTCAGAGATATACAGAGACAGTCAGTGTCTTAATGCTTGTAAGCTCCAAAGATATGACTAGACCTAGGTGAACTTTGTGAGAATAATTGCAATTGATCTTCCAGGTTTTATAATTGTGAACTGTTTGCAATCATTCAAAGTTGTATTAATCTACTTACATCTCTAAATTATTGTGTGGCAGTTCAAATACTTCTGTCAGTGGTAATATTTTGGGCACTCTGTATTCACCATGAGATGGCTCATCTTCATCACTCAACACTGTTTCCATTCTGGGTAGCTGAAATCTGAAGAAGAAAATCTTGGTTATAACACTTGGTCTGCTCAGATGGAAGGAAAAAAATTGGAACAGCTGTGGACATATGTTGGGAAATGTGGGTGATTTTAATTTTCTCCCCCCCCCCCCCCCCTCGGAATATGTGACTGACTTGGCTTCTGTGTTCTTATTCAATTACATCGGGTTGTTTGGACTTTCAAATCATTTAATAAGATTTAGGGCTATTGATTTTTCTTTCACACTTAGCCTTGCATAACTAAAAACTGCTATATATTCTTTGTTGTAAAAACAGAGATCACTGGTAGGAAGATAAAAGACATGGACCGCTGACTTGATTTTAGATTTATCAATATGTGTGAAAATCAGCAGTTGACTCTCACCTAATAAAACACTACTGATTTTTTTTAGCAACTTTTTCTCATCCAAGTTGTCCAAAGCCTCTAAGTTTTGAGGCTTCAAGCTGAAGTAGAAAGACTCAGAAGTATTAGGGAAAGTGAAATTGAAATTGACTGCTGGAGGCATGCTCTGTGCTCCATTCAGCAGACAGATAACACCCAGGATCAAGGGGTCTGTATCTTGCCTCACTTGGACAAATAACACAACACCTAGCTAAGTAAAGGGCTGATCTGCAGAGCTGATCTAGTTAGAGAAGCCCCTTCCAGGGTGGTTTGGACTAGATGACTGCTAGAGGTCCCTTCCACCCCAATTCATTCTATGATTCTAATGACTGAAAATCAATGCTGTTGCTGTTCATTGTTTTTCTTTATGAGGGGAGCACATCAGAGACAAGAGACGAGGTGCCATTCTAATGTTTCAGGTCTCCAGGTCGAAGTCCAAGCTTTGGAACAATGCATTGGTTTGGTTTTATTTCATTTCTGTAGATTTCGTTACAAAAGTCTTTCATAAGTGTTCCTAAGTGTTCAGTTCCTAAGTTGCAAAGTACTTTGCAGGAAGAAAATGAAAGAGCAATTGTTTTGTAGAAAAAATGAGAGATAAAAGCAATGTTTTAAATACAGTAAAAATTACTGGAACACAGAAAATAAAAGTGTAATGTTAGTCCAAAGTCACGAACAGGGTTTTTTTGAATCATTTTTTGACTTAAGGAAAAAAAATTACCAAGAAAGCTGTTAATCAGGGACAGGTATTTGCAACAAGCAGAAAATAATCATTCCTTCAATTTTTAAATACATCATGTATATTATAATAATCTCTTGATAGGAAAGTATTTAAAATTGCATACTTGTCTAGACCAGTTCTCTACAAAAATGAATGGCTTGACAGCTAAGCAGCAACCATACTCAGGGTATTTGCACTTTGCAGGACAAAAGGTGAATTAGAGGCCCTGAATAATCTGAGAAAGGTGGCTTCTGGAATAGGATGATATGAAGCTGAATGCAAAAGGATTAATACGATTTAACACTGTGAATAAGAACAAGTAACATCAGAGGGAGGTAATTTAATTAAAGTAAAATATTTTAAAAGGTAAACAAGGGAATGAGCAGTCAGGAAAGTACTGGAAATTAAAGGATATGAACAGACATTGGCTTCAGACTAGTGTAGATATATATATCTTTTATAGAAAGAAAAGAAAATTGAGCTTCTTGGTTTTGTGAGAAATGAAGGAACTTGAAGTATTCTCATCTTCCCTCTCCCTCTCCCTCTCTCTCTCTTTTGCCCTCCCTAACTCTTGCTTTTTTTTTTTTTCCCATTCCCCTGTCCTTAACAGGATTGCCTTAAAAAAAACCTCAAAGTTGTGGGTTTTAGCTGGAAGCCATTTATGCTCTGCAACACTACACAGTTTTCATGTCTTTAAATGGGATGCTTAGAGGGTACAACTCCTGTGCATATTGCTTAGTGTTTCTAGACCAGAGGATGCTTACAGGATCCTGATCTAAGTATAATTATCATTAATATATTTTTTTCCTTTTTATTTATTTTTTTTCCAGAAAGTAATTTTTTTTTTTCTTCAAAATGAGTAACAAAGTTCTATAAAGGTTGGAAATAGAAGAATGGAGGAATCAAGGACAAGTAAATGTGTAAAAGCTCTCATTCTCCTTTGGGTGTGTTTCCATCTTGATTATGTTCTACCCAATATTTTCTTCTGGAGTCCTCATATGACAAGATAGGAAGACAAGAAGTAATTCATCCCATTTGTGGGTTTTCAGGCATAAAAGTTAGCACTTGTTGCAATCAACCTCTGAACTTCTTTGCCTCACTTAATAAAATATTCCAAGGTTTCCCAATATCCAAGCTTTCCAAGCAGACAGTTAATCTGTATTCTGGGGTAACAAAGATCTAATATAGTATTTATTTTCAATTACAACACAGATTACATTAAAAAAAAAAATAGTTGTTGGATAAAGAGTAAGTTTACCATGTCAAACCTGTGAGCAGATTTAAGATTTTTCACTTCCACTGCAATATAAATTATAAATTGTGATCTTCAAAAGAGTCTTCATCACATTTTAATTAGTTTAAATGCTCACTAGATGATTGCTGAGTGCACAATTTACACTTTTTATTGCCTGTGGTGTAGTCAATGCAACAAGATTGCCTGGAAGTTCTCTTTCCACTCGGCAAAGCTTTAACTGAGCATAAAGATAGTAATTGTTAAAGCCTGAAGCAAAATAATGAAACATTACATGATTTTGCCAAGGCTCTTTTATCCAAGAATCAGAATGAACATTTGTGCCCCACTAAAGTAATCCCTGAATGTACAGTTTATGAAAACAGTGGCATTAGGTCAGATCTAGATAAAACTGTACTTTAAAAAAAAAGAGGCAATCTATTCAGATAGAGAAATATGGTCATATATTTATAAATATTGTCCTCCAGTCAGGGTTTAGGTCTGTGTCCCCCTCCCAGGGGTGTGATCTTTATCATGTTAATTAGTCTTAGGCTACCTTAGGTTATCCATGGGCAATTCCACTTTGCCCTCTCCTGTCCTGGTCAGGAGGTGCTTTAATCTTTGTTGGCATTAGCTCATTTCTGTGTTATCTTCTTGAAATTATTTTGGGGACAAGTAGAGTTTGATATTTAACAAATAGACTTAGCAATTCTGTTACTCTTCAATATCAGGAAGAGCAGCAATAGGTAAAGCAAAGTGGTTAGCAAGTGGCGTATCCATAATACAGAATCACTTATACTTCTGTGCAAATTTGCATAGGCAGAACTAGGATAAAGGGGTAAAATTGAACTCTAAATTGGAATAGAACATTGGAAGAGACCACGTGTGAACAAAGTAAAATATTTTTGACATTTCGGCAAATATCACTAGCACAGTGTAAAATATACATTTTAAGAAAGACTATGACTACTTTAAAAACAGAAATATGTCAGTATGATTTCAAATGAATCCTATAATTTATAATGTATTATACAAATTATAATTCCTGTATCAGGAGGATTTAAACATACCAAGATAATCTTTTCACTTTTTAATTTCCCTACCATAATCCTTTCCTTCTTAAACAAACATGTTTCTGTGGAATCAGAAGAAAAAAAAATACAAGTTTATCACTACTTCATAATCCCTTTCTTCTACAAAACCATCTGAATACTAGTGAGATAACTGAATGTTTTGAATACATAAAGACTTAAAAAAAAAGCTGAAATAACATTAGTAGATTTGAGACATATGTAGTTATAATGTGATAGTGAAATCAATAACACACATGATCAAAACCTTATTCTGTATGTTCACAAGTGACAAAAGGCAATATATTCTGATCTGGTAGAAACTATTGCACTTACATAATAATCAGTAACTATGTTGATTTCACCTCAGGAGTCCATTGTGGGAATGGCTTTTGATTTTTAAAAAAGTCTATAGAAATACAGAGTGAATAAAAATAAATAATATACTATAAATATGAGAGAGGTATCGAATATTACCACACTGAATATTCTGTGCTGTTGAAAACTTGTGAAGTGTTAGGTCTGGTCTGGTAAAGAGATGAATGACAGATGCTTTCTCCAACAGACTTGATTCTAGTAACTGCCTAAAACTTTTCAATGTTTGATTTCTGTTACCAATAGGAAAAATAATTATGATTTGGGTGGTATGTGTCAGCCCATTAATTACTTTTTGGTTAATGAACTATCCTTTATGATAGTGACTTTTTGTACAGATTACGATTTCCATTTTGTAGAAGAATAGATGATGTCTTGTAAAATGGATAAAGTCATGCAGGAGTCATAAAACCAGGATCTATTAAGATCTATTAATATATCTATTAAGATCTATTGAGTTCTATTAAGAAAATGCAGTTAGTATTGGAAAAGACACTGATCCTTAATGATTCTACGACAAGTAGCTACTGGTTACCTCCAGGACAGGGTCTAGGGAAAGATTAAATAACCTCAGTGCAAGAAGAGCTAGTAGGGATATAGGACATGAGAAAAGACAGCTTAGTTGGAGGAAGAAGGTCAGCAGGGATTTTGGTTTGCTTGAAGAACTGAAACAGACCTTCTCACTTCTGGGAGGCACTGATTGTTATGCATAGCAACCTAAATACTTTGTAATAAATGTATAAATTAAAAAAGCTTGGGTTTGATTTCTCTTTACAGTATTACACTGTGAGCCAGAGCAACCAGAGTAAATTGAGAATATGAATGTTTATGTATAAGGTGATTGATTTAGAGTTGGGCTTGGTTTGATTGAAGGATTGACTAACTGACCTTCAGAGGTCCGTGCCAGCCTAGATTTTTCCACAGTTCTGTGGTAAGTACAGAAGTGTCTTTCTGCATTGATCTTGGGCCAAATGTCCTGTAAAGGGAAGAGCTTAATCTTAAGGAAGATTAATGTTGATGAAAGAGTTCAGGAAGTGATTTTCACATATCAATATTCTGTAAATGTCCTGCATTAAAGGCAGTCTAGAATCTCTTAAAACCCAAGGGGTTTGGAATGTTCAAGCTGATAACCAAAAGTATAGATGTTACTCAAGAAATGGGTTTAGACAGAGGCTGAATGGCAACAAACAGTTGATGCTCTGTTAATGACAATTTTTCCATTGGGGTTAGAATGTAATAGCTAGCTCTTCTCAAGGCAGCAAGTATTGTATTCATCTTAGCAAATACAGCTACCTAAAATTAAATGTTTGGTCTATGACAATTATTAAAGTTCCCTCTACTGTCTATCTCAAGATGAGACAAAATCTGTTATTGGATGAATGTCTGGCACATGCATTAATTACCATTGCATGACTGAGCAGTCCAGAACTCATATACACATAAAGTTACATGAGTTAATCTATCTTGCATATTCAACAAATACTGTAATACTGACTACATCCTGCATGTCCAAACAATACTTATGATGATCTAATATGCAGAAAAAAAGGACTTATTTCAGTAAAATATTTCCTGAGTGTTTGTATTGTACTTATTGCAGATCACCAAAATAGCTTGAAGATTTGAAAGATAAGAAGTGGTTCCAGAAGGAAGACATTTTACCTAGTGCTTATCTCATTTCAAATAAATGTTGCTATATTAGTGATAACTATGAATAGTATAAGCTTGTATTCTATTGTATATTTTCCTAAAAATTATTCTCTCGATCAGTATTAAATCCTAATATAAATATAAATTATAATGTAAATTTATATTGTCAACAATGTATTAAAACTTCATCTCTATACAGTGATATCTAGAAGTCAACATGATGATATATTTCTACATAACAAATCCTCTCATTTTCAATATTGGCTGCCTTTTCAATTGCTTTAAGTTATTAATACATTTATGAGACATGACAGATATCCATTATATTTTGGTCATGCTTTTTTGCCTATATAAACTTTCTTTAAAATATGCTTGAAAGTCACTACTGGGATGCAAAGTCATACTTTTCTTGCATCTCTTCCATTTAATGATATGTATTAGTAAGAATACCCTTTCCTTCAATATTCTGGCCTCACCTGACCAGAACAATAATAAAACTTGAATTTTCCTGCATACTGTCATTAATCTATTACTAAAATGCAATAAAGGCCAATCATAAATTAAGAGACATTTAGTTCTTATTCCATCCACTAATCAACACATGCAGAGGCAGCTGATGGCATCTCAGCAAGTCCTTGTTTCCAGAACTTGATATATATTAATAAATATATATAATCTGTTGTATAAAAATGTACTATACATATTTCAGTTCATTTGATATTTTTTTGGGACCAATGAATTACAGTGATCTATTTATTGGTCTCTGGATTTCTGGAAGCTAAGAGGAATGCCTGAACTTGTAATTCAGTGTTGTTTCTCTGTTCCTCTCAGCATCAGCCTAGATTAAAGATATCCATTTTCACATTACTGCAAAGATACGGTGTTTGCTTTCAGAGGAAATCAAATATCCTGTAGATTTTTTTCAATTCATTTTTTTTCTCAATACCAGTGGCAATTATTGTACTGTATTGATTCTTCCCATTTTATAATTTCACAAAAATTAAGATAAAAATATTTTTTTACTTTCTGTGATGAAATAAAACATAATTAAACATCTTAACTATTTTGTGATTAGACAGAAAGCAGAAAGGAGACTGGTATTTCAATGTCACAGACAAAGAAATGAAATTATATATGCTCAGAATGGCACATATATATTTACTGTCTTGTGTGAATAAAAGGGTATCGATTTCCAGAAGAAATTAAATTAGTAAATTCATATTTAAATTGTTAGGACTTAAAGCTCCTCTTCTAATTCTATTATAGCTGACATATCTCAGAATTAGTAGTGAGATACATTTTTGGTAACAACTCTGAAGTTAAACACGCACTTTTCAAAGTACAGTACAAGACTTTCATTTGTCATTCCTCATACGAAGTTCTGAATATTTTATAGCTATGTTCAGAAACTTGATGGCTGCTTTAGAATGAATAATTAAAACTCATTTTAGAATAACTGTCTTTGGGGAATGGCTGTCTCAGTGAACTAAACAATTTCTATTCCTATTCTCAACACTACTTCCCTGCAATTTCCTGACCTGATTTGCAGTACATTCTTGTATACTTGAAGAAATAAATAGATGTCAAAATATCATGAAGGAAAAAAAAAATAAAAATCTGATACTGTAAGATTGCCATAGAGAATTTAGATGACTAAGCAGGAAAACACCCTTTCCATACAAGCTAGATCTTCCTTAAATCTTCTCCAAGTCTGATAATAATTTCAATCTCTCCTTTAAGAAGCTGGTCTAGTCAGACAATAAATTACTATTCTAGAGTTTGACAAAGACATTTTAGAATATGACTTTTCAACATAAAAAACTTCATTTAAAATAAACTTTAATTTGTAATGAAAGAGAGCTTTTGTTCATTAAGACTGTGCATTCAATATTGCAGAATAAGGTCTAAAAGTCTATTTCAGACTGAATTTTTCAGTAGAAATTAATAATTTTTTTAACTTTTTAAAAAATATATTATTATACTTGTAAATTACAGTTGTTTACTGGTATTATGGCCTTTAGTATGTAACAAGACCATCCAGACTTCTTCCTTCTGTAGCATTCCCTAGCTGGCTTGGGAAAGCATTTTCCTAAATAATCCAGCTTACTTAACAGTTCTGGAGAAGTTGTGATGGATTTCAGTTCACTTTAAAGTCTGTTTTTCTGCTTTGAATAAATATTGACATTGAACAAAGTACTCTGTGCTAAATATACACACTTTTAAATATAGAGAACGTAAGTGACAGAAAAATGTTAAGCAGACCCTGACAATGAGTTACATGACAAAAATATCTGACTTAGATTTGGTTCTGGCATATAAAATAAATATGACACGCTAGAAAGAGGGTCAGACAACTAACAGCTGTGGAAAAGTAATTTTTATAGAGTCCTTCAACTCACAAGAACATTCAAAGTCTTTCAGGCACTTATTGCAAATTGAGTTTATATATGAGTGGCCAGTCTCAGAAATGTTCTGAAACAAAAATCATAATTGGATGAACTGTAGGGATACTGCAAAATTTCAGACAAGTGACAAGCACTCTGAGATTTCTAGGCTGCTGTCTTTGCTTCAGTACATTTATTCTAACACTGATAAAAGAACTAGAAATACACAGCAACAAAGAAAAATGTGGGTTTGAAAAAAAAACAACCAAAAAACCCCAAAACTATACGTCTGACCAGAAACAATGTTGTATAAGAAGTCATAAATCTTTTTCTTTGTTTTTTCTATCATGTCAAACACGTTAATAGTGAAGTCCAAAAAACTAACATATGTGAATGTGTTTTGAAGTCAGCAAACAAGAAAAAACATTGAATGTATTAATTTACTCAATTTTTACTATAAGCAGTATTTCAGAATGCTGTGGATAAATATAAGAGTTCTGTAGTGTCTTTTCTAGACACTAGATTTCTTTTGAATGCCATCTTTCCCATTTTCAGATGTCATTGAACATGTCTGCACTGTCTGAACTGCCTCGTTCAGAGGGTGCTGATCAGCAGGATGACACCCATCTGAAGGCCAGTCAATAGTGGTGTACCCCACAAAATGATATGAGGGATAATTCTGTATATACATCTATATTCATGACCTTAACAATATATCAGAGTGCATCATCAGTGAAGACCATCAGATATGGTCTTCCTGGAGTAAGTCCAGTGAAAGGCCACAAAGATGATAAAGAGGCTAGAGCATCTATCATAGAAGAGATAGAGAACTGGGATTGTTGCTTCTTCATGTTGAAAGGTAAAGCTGAAAAGGACACCCAGGGGCATCTTTTCACAGTGTAAGAATACATAATGGAAAGGGAGAAACTAGTTAAGAAAGTGGAGAAGGAATTAAGAAACTGGATATTTACATGGATGGTGTCCAGTAAATGGAGAAGAGGCAACAGACACAAACTGAAATGCAGGAAATTACACTTAAACATGATAAACACCTTTTATTTTATCATGAGGATGATGAAATACTGGAACTGGTTTCTCAAAGAGATTGTGGAGTCTCCATTCCTGGAGATGGTCAAAACCCTGAATGCTGTCCTGGGCAACTTGATCTAAGTAACCCTGTCCTGAGCAAGGGATTTGGACTTGATGATTTCCAGTTCTCCCCTAAACCTCAACTGATCTGTCCTTATGTGATTATCTGTTCAGAATAATTGTCATCTTCTCTCTGTATTTTCAAAGAATGACACAGTGGACATTCTGCTGCCTGTGTGTGAAGCTCAGTGGTGCACATATTAGGATGCTGCTACTTCCTAAGGCTCTCAGAGGCTCTGCAGGAAAGAGCACCATATTTCTGATGTCAGTTTAGATCAGGTGGAACCAGACTACTGACCCAGACTTGTCAACACTGATGAAGAACTTGTTACACGTAGCCTTGCCATTTTAGGCAAATTTAGAGTTTAATAGATTTCAGGAAATTCACAATTGCATAAAGTACATATCAAGAGTATGATTGAGAGCTGTCCCCCTCATATTTGAAGCAGAATTTATTTTATATGTCTTTTACTGATGTGTAAAATAATTTCCATTCAGAAAGGGTGGGATGTGAGGGCCAATAGGGTCCTCTGGCAGGTTAATAAACTATGAAATTGGAAACAACAGAGCTTGACTGAGACCACCACCATTGTTCAGTGGAACGCTGTGGAGTATGGAGAATGAGGATTGAAGTGTGAGGTGTGAATAGTTTTTGAGAGTGCATAGAGAGGCAACAAAAGCAGTCTTTTACCTCTTCTGTCTCACATTTTTCTCATGAGTGGCAAAATAAGTCAGTTTTATACCTTTCTGTGTTCCTGTAGCAGTGTTCAGATGGAATGCTTTCACATTCAGAGAAGTATAAATCAGAGTACATCTTTTTTGTGACATTCATTCTGGTTTAAGAGACAACAAAATTACTATGTATTCTGGGTTTTCTTCTCTCTTTTATTTTCCTCAGCTTCAGTGTTCCTGCCCAATGCACTTTTATTATTCTTTCTGAATAGGAACTAAAATGGTGACTTCTGAAATACCTATCTGATTACTTTTTTTTAAAAAGGTTTTAGTGATAATGCTGTGTGTTTGATGTTTTTGTATAATGCAAATGTGAAAGGATGACAAAGCCTCACAGAGACATCTTGTGAAAAAGGTATATTTAGTAAATTTATCACAGTAGGTCGACTTCATTTTGATAGGTCCTTTGATTTCATGCAGACATTTTGCAGTGCACTGTAGGCTGTCCAAATATATATAAAAAAGAATGATTCCCAAAAGAATAATGTAGAAAATGTCTTAAAGAAGTATCAACATCTTGCAGCTAGGTCAGAATCACCACCCACTAGATTCTTCATTAGGGTAGCAGAGTAAGAATGTGACAGCTAACATCTTACATCAATGTATGTCCTTGTAGACTTGTCAATTAGAAGGCAAAAAAAAGCCACAAAAGTTACTTGTTCTCTCAAAATGTATCCTGGAAAGAAAATGATCCAGTAACCACGCTGGATCCACAAGTGATGACAACCTTATCTCTCTCTCTCTCTCTTCCTTTTCTTCTTTTCTAATAACTCTTTCTTCCTTTTCCTCTCTAAAGTTGGTCACGATGTAAATGTATTGCCTACAAAACATAAGTCTTTATCCATACTCTTATTCGTAACCCTCCAAGAAGCACCATAGAGTGCTTTGTTCCTGGGTGACTTAATCTAGGTGATCCTGCTCTGGCAGGGGGGTTGGACTAGATGATCTTCTAGGTCCCTTCCAACCCCTAACATTCTGTGATTCTGTGATTCATAGTTTCTTATTCTTTCATTAGGGAGGACTAATAAATTGGTTTGTTATTGTATCAGTCATTGTCTTGACTCTGCAGCCCCAGGGACCCTGCCATTCAGTGACAGCCACTTTCAGGGGACCTCAAAAGATTCACCTCCCTCGTTGTCCACTGACTGGGTTGAGACACATCCACCCTCCAGATATTCATAAACATTAGTAAGATTGCTCTCAGTCTTCTCTGGGCTAACTAGCACTAGGGCTCTCAGCCTTTCTTCATAAGAGAGATGTTCTAGTCACTATCATCTTTGTAGCTCTCCAATTGGACTACCTGTAGTACTTCAGAACTGAACACAATACTCCAGACTTGGTCTCAGTAGTGCAGAGTAGAGGGGGAGGAAAATCTCCCTCTATCTGCTGGACACAGTTTTCTTCATGCACTGAAGATGCCATTGGCTTGGACACATTGCTTTTCCATGGGTAATTTATTGTCCACCAGGACTCCAAGGTCCCTCTCCACAGAGCTGCTTTACAGTGGGTCTACTTCTAACATGTACCAATATATGGTGGTGTTCCTCCCCAGTACACTTATCCCAGTACTCTTAGCTTTGTTGAATTTCATTAGGTTTGCCTTTGCCCAGCTCTTCAGTCTGTCCAGTTCTCTCTGGATGTCAGCAGAGCCTTCTGGTGTATCAGCCACTCCTCCCAGTCTTGTATCATCAGCAAACTTACTGAGGGTGCACTCTATTCCTTCATCCAGGTATATATGTTGTATATATTAATCAAAGCAAGCTCACAGGTATGTATGCTACAACTGGAGTTGAAAACCATGGCTTCAGTTGAAAAATGTGGCTTCCTGAAGAAATGATGTTCTTTTCCTTTAATCTCCACAGAAACACCTTTCCTTGCAAATGTAGAGGAAAACTTGTACCTTTACTGTAGAAAACTCCATTATGAGAGTTTCTCATTCTATCTGTTTTTCAGAGTTTCAGACACATTTATCTATTCTGCATTCTGGTTTTGAAGGGAAAAACATGTTTTGAACTTGATAAAAATCTGGTTGCTTCAGAAATGTAATAAACCAAAGAGAGAAAAAAATCTGGGACACTTAATCAATGGGAAGCAAATAACTGGAATGTGGTGATGTCAAAAAAGATATTTAGTTGCTTGATGGAAAAATTGTCTAAGGTTCCAGTACTATGTGAAGGAGTAATAGGCTATATGCTGAATATTAAAGACCAGGAATATTGCTCTACATGGCAGGGTTATGAATGTATCTAGGAGAAATGAGAGAAAAAGCCTGTAGGACAAAAAAATTTCCTATAGAAGGACAACTTCTGTGATTCAGTTGCAGAGGAAAAGGTTTGCAAAGCAAGGACTAAGGTTGACTGGTAAACACTAGAAAAATCATCAATGAAAGAACTGTAGTGCATCACATATAATGGGCCCACCTATTTGACTGCTCTATACAGCAGATAACACAGGGATTCTTACTCTGTGATAGGATTAAATCCTCAAAAACTACAATTTGAAAATAAGTGAAATTGAAATTAGGCCCTCTATCATACCAGGATACTTTTCAAGTAAAATCTCTGACAAACCATAAAACCCATCACTGTAAAAGACTTTCTCCTGACCTGACCATATACTTCCTTGAACCTTATAGAAATTTAGTATTTTCATACTTTTCTTCCGCTGTACATTTTTTTTCAAATGGAAGCAGATAGACAGGAAGACATGAAATACTTTTAAATAGCTTTTTCAGGACTGCAAAATAGTAGTGTTTTTTTATGAAATATGTCATTTTTCAACAAACATCTGAAATTAATTTTAAGGTATTTTTCCTCACTGTCACAGAAATATTTTACTTTGGTTTTTATGTCATTCCCAAATGTCATATCTAGACAAATATTTAAATACTCCTAGGACCTCAGTTCAATGACTATTCAAATTGTGCTGTCAGATGATGCAGTGGCATTATCTTTCAACAGCTGCCCTGACTTCCTTGAGAGATTTGTTGTCAAAAATCAACCAGAAACTCTTCCTTTATTGAAAAGGAAAAGAATTTGACACCTCTGTCTTTGATTGACTTAGGCATAATTTCTCTGGTTTAAATAAATAAGGTCTGTATTTGATTGGGATGTTAGAGTAACATGCAAATACATCATGAGTGTAGCATTCTACTTCAGTCATGCATAAAAAGTCAGTTCTCTTCTCCAGGTTCCATTATGCAAAGGAAATCACTCTGACATCAGTGGAGATATACAGATACAACTGAGAACAGAACAAAGCCTCAAATGTTAAAGCAAGGAAAGAAGGAAAAGACAAAATTATTTCTGTCAAACATTTGAGTCCTTCCTAATGTGGCTATTCTCCAACCTTATCACAGCAAAAGCACTCTTTGCCTTGTTTAGAGGCAGCAGTTATTCCTTGTCAATTAGATTCTCAATCACTGAACTACAAACAGCTGGTGGTACATAACCATCATCTCAGTTTAAAATTATAGTACCCTTTCACCTGTGTTTTCTTATTTCATGTTCACAAGTGTTTTCTTATTTTAACCCTGCCATGATTTTCCATAAAAACATATAAGGATCACAGAGGTTTTACTTCAGTTTCTTCTTTTATGGCACTTTCCTGTGTGGATGCTAAAATACTACTGCATGGAATTTTCCTCCCTGTGGGATCACAGATTCACACCAGCTGTGACCTTGGTGGCATTTGTTTGTAAAACAGTAGAAAGATGTTTGGACTCTGGGTGTTGTGGCACCCCAGCCAATCACCCCAGGGGGTGGCTGGCTTCTTGTCCAATTGCCTTGAAGTTGAAAGGGTATAAAAAGAGATGTAAATTAATAAATAGAGGCTTCTTGGTATCTTGGTGAAGAAAATAGTCTCTGCCTCACTCTTTGTCCTCCTCCAGCAACTGGCAGATAAACCACATTCCTGTATCTGGAAAGTATCCTCAAACTATGAACTATCTCAAAAGAAGTATTACATTCACTAGAGAATTTTATGAAGTAAAAATCTGCTATCCCAATGTGAACTGGCACAAAAAAAAAATAATCCTGAAATTAAAGGAATATTAGGTTAATATTTTAAAGCCTCTGGATGATATTCCATATATTGCCTTTGAAAACATTTCTTCACTAACAAAACCTGTAATTACATGTATCCGCATACTTATGCAGAAGACATCCAGGTACCATTAATAGGAGCTGATGAATTACAGCTCAGGGAATTGAAATGTATTACAGGTCACTGGCTCTGCCCCTTCTTTATCATGAACAGCTTTAATCAGCCTTCAGAATGTAATAAACACAAAGTATTATTTTGAAACAAAGAAAGGATTAAATACGTAAAGACAAGGACAGACATGTTAACAAGGAAAATAATGTTTTCTGGGCTTGATATTTTCTTTAACACTAAAGCTCCTTTATATTCAAAGATGAGGAAATTAAATAATGAGTTATTGTAAATACTTCTATCAAATAAGGACAAAGATTTATAACATTCTTTACACAACCTGTAAGATAAGATGAATTATCAGTAGTGGATTTTGCTATGTGATACAGTCTATAAAAAGCTGAGAAATTAGTTAGAAGAATATAACTAATTTGCATTCACTACTAGGTACATAATTACCTTCTGCAACTGATACAATTACATTTCATATAATTTGTTTTTGGGACCTTTTTACTTTCTCAAGTATTTCCATAACAATTTCCATTTCTATTTTGAAAGCAATCAGGCAGACAATGTATTGCTTTCCTATGACTATACAATAACATTTGGGAATTTCTGTGTTTTGAGGTATTAGTGTCATAGAGAAAAATATGCCCTTTTCCAACTGAGTCTTAATTGTCCTTTCGATTGAAAGAAGATTTAATAAAACGTTAGCAACATATGACACTTTAGTGTTACCAAGAGGGTTCCCTTGAGCTGAGAGCAAATTCTGGAAAGCAACATTACTCAATTTGCTGTTATAGTCAAATAATCTGTATGAATTACTATGTGTAAAGAGATGATGCTCATTTGTTGCTTTCACTGCAGTCTGTCTTTTCATGCTTCCACATTTCTTATTTACAAAACATTTGCAAGCCTCATATTCCTAGACACTGTGTCAAAATATTGTTAATTTTGTTAGTTGCATGCTGTCTATCATGAACAATGAGAAACTTCTTCCTCATAAAATGAAGCACGTGTGAATAGCCATTACTATCTTTATTCATCCACATAAAAACATGTGTCTGCTCAGTCTTTACTGGGTCTCGATTTGCCAGGAATGCTTCCACAATCTTCACAGCCACTGACATTTTCAGTGTGAAGATGCAACCAATACAACCATATTAACAACATGCCAACACGCTCACTTTAACTTAATCATTTGTTAAATTCAATGTTAAATAGATATAACTGTGTCTGGGCTGCATACTTGTTGATGGAAGATACAGTGGATGATAAAATTTCACATCGGATGCTGTGAAATTGGATGAATTCACAGAAGATAAATCTGCATATTGCTAAGTAGATGAAATAGTTAATATTAGGTATTTGCTATAGCCCACTTATGATGGTAAGATCCTTTCAAAATAGACTTCTGTTCTGATTTATGTTGGTCATATATATGCTCCTATACAACTTCTACTGTAAGAAATTCTTCAGGCACAATCCAACTCCCACCTGCTAACGATGTTCAGAGTGTCCTTTAACTCATACCACACAGCATTTCTCTTTCTTAAACATCAGAACAAGTCCTCCTTAATTGTAGTTTGGGGTTATTCTTCAAACAATCTCTGCTTATATTTGCAATATGATGGTGGTTTTGGAACCACCATCATATACTGGTCCATCATCTCACATCTACCCTTGGAAACCACTCTTCCTCCTCCCATACTAGCTGCATGGTCACTGTCACAAGTCTTTTTTGTTTTCAACATGATCACCAAGCTGAAGAGGTTTAATCCTATTTTTTTACATCCTCTTGAGCTGTTTGGAGTGGACAGCAGAGCTCAGCTGTCTACAAAATATAAATCATTTGGACAATTTTTGAGTGTTCTGGTCAACTTGTACCATGACTCTCATCTGACCCTGTGTCATTTCTCTAACTTTCCTTGAATATGGACAAACACTGTATGTCTTCATAAACTTTAGATTAAAATTACCCGTTGAGTGGTGCTCCTGCCTTTCAAGCCTACAAAAGAATTGAAGATAATCTTCCACTTTAAACAGTTACTTTATTCTTCAAGAAGTTTAAAAAAACAGCAACGGTAGTTGTGGAATTGTCACTGTTATGTTTGGATTTTTTTGATACCTGATAATGACTTCTCCAGGGACAGACTATTGTGAATGCTTTTCTTTTAGCACACTGATCATATAAAAAGCCTACATCTTGCCTCTGTATTATCATAATGTGGTGGTTATTAAAGATGCTTTAGTGTTTAAGATCCAAGACAGATTTTGTGACCTAGAGTTATTATATTTTTTGCTCATTTATAATAACTATATAGTGTAATTTCAGATGGAAACAGCAAATAATCTATTACTTATATTTTCAACAAGCAGTAACTATGTGAAAGAAGGTACTGCATCACCTAAGGCTTGGTCATAATCCATGTTTTTAATCATTTGTGCAATACCTGTATACAAGAGTTTACTATTCTGAAACATGCTGTGCTTTCAATCTTGTACTCCCAAGGGTCACATTGGAAAAGGCTTGTCAGATCTACAGGATTAGTATTTTACTATTCATCACCTGGATAGCTTAGACCACTAGAATAATAATATGCACTCTGCTAAGCCAAATTTGGTAAACACTCATGGACAATGTGATGAACATGGAAAAAAAGAATCAGAAATGACAGTAATGAACACCACAGCAAACAGCTGCAGCTGCTGAGTAGCAAACAGCCAAATATAACAAATTAATGTTCCGTATGTCACAAAAATTCTTTCAGGAAGATTTGGGACCTTAGTATCATCCCACTAGTTCCAAAAGTCAAACTCTGATGATGAAATGTCTTAATTGCTCCCACTGGGAATACATGGAATTGGCCACATTTGCTACAGATGAGGCCCCTTTAGAAAGGAAAGCAAAACAAGTCAGAAGTTTTGCACTGTAACAAGTGATTGTGGACTCTGCTTCTAATTCAGGAATATGTCTGCTGCAGGATGGAGTAATTTGTCTGTGTATTAAGAGTCACATGAAGGGCATGAAAGAGAAAATTAAAAAGTGAAATCTTGCCCTGCAACCAGGCCATTTATAATGCCTAGCATACTGATTTACTAAGCTATGCCATATGTTGTACTGGAAACTTGATTAACACTGCAGAGTGAGGCAGAGTCCTTTCTGGTCAGAGAAAAATCTGAATTTGTCTTAGCATCATGAGAGTTCTGTGTTATATTCACAGCATATCACTACATACTAATATACTGAAAACTGCATTGTCTTTGATAACTACCAGAAAGAAACACAACATTCCTCTCAGTGACCCAGCTTTGGAACCAGCATCCATTTTAAATGGACTATAATCTCCCAATGTATTTGATTCTTTCAGATCAAGTCTTCATTGAAAACTAATCCTAAACTACATTTTGTTTTCATTCCTATGGCTATACAAGTAAATGAAACATCAGGATAAGCACCTGAGCAGTGACCTACAGCAATTTATAATGTAGAATTGTTAGCACCTTCCCTAATCATGTTTTTACCACATAAACATCCACCATCAGAAGGAAAGTGCAGGCTGGGTAGTTTATTAATATTGAGTACAGTGGCTTAACCTCAAGAACAGAAGATGGTTTTCTTCAACAAATCTATGAAAAATAAAGTATTACTTTTACAAGCCTGTCATTCCTCAGTACACAGTCTTAGCAAGCAATGGCCTGAGAGTCATAAAATATGGGATACAAGGCAAAGTCAGTTTTAGTGGGCTCTTCTTAATTTGCTGGTGCTCTTCCCAAATATGATTGAATACCCATGTGTGAACTGGTTGACAGTGGCATTAAAAAGTAAACCAGAAGTGTACAAATTCAACACTTAATTATCAAAATTAAGAAACTTCCAATTACTTTAACATGTTAAAAACACTTTAACATTAGTACGTCCAGTTGTTGTGGAAATTATATATAAAAAAAAATAATCCCAGGAAATACCTTTCTTTTCCTTTGAAAAGCTAGCCTTCTGTAAATAATAGAGAAGATAAAATTCTGTTTATTTAGTCCCCATCTATGTTTTCATGGAATCATAGAATGGCCTAGGTTGGAAGGGACCTTAGAGATCATCTAACCCAACCTCCCTGTCATGGGCAGGGACACCTCTCAACTAGACCAGGCTACTCAAGTTTCTGTCCAACCTGGCCTTGAACACCTCCAGGGAGGGGGGAGCCACAAAGTCTCTGGGCAATTTATGCCAAAGTCTTGCCACTCTTGTACTGAAAAATTTCTTCCTAAAATCTAATCTAAATCTATTCTCCTTCAACTTAAACCCATTTTCCCTTGTCCTGTCAGCGAACTCTCTTGTAAAAAGTCCCTCCCCAGCCTTCCTGTAGGTTCCCTTCAGGTATTGGAAGGCAGCTATTAGGTCCCCCTGAAGTCTTTTCAAGACTGAAATATATTCATATATTGATAGCAAAAAAAATTGATGTTCTTTTACCACGATGCCTGCAAGGTTCTTTGTGTTCTCCTAAGATCAGGCAAACTTATTCCCTATAGTCACAGCAAAGTGAAATCTTCTAAGTTACAATGAGCTCCAGCTGACAGTGAATCCTGGACTTGATGGTATTCTAGCTCCATTATCTTGTCATGCCTCATTCAGTAAGAAAATATTCATGACATATTTCTTTTGAGCTATTTTTGAACACATTTCTTCTTCACTATCCTTTTGTGTTCTCAAGAGATATAAAAACTCCAGACTGTATTTAATCTTACTATACTCCTTCCCTGCCACTTGAACTTACTCTAATCCCAAATATTTTAGTGGAAAAGTGCTGGTGCTGGCTAATTCTATACTTCCTTGACACATTACTTTAAACACCACAGTTATGTTAATTGTTCTTTTTAGTTTTTTTTTTTATGTTTACCTGAGCTGCATTTTATGGTGGGGTGTGTATGTGTCTGTGTATGTCTGGTCTCATCTCATATCTCATCTCATCTCATCTCATCTCATGCTGTTTCTGTCTGGACTTGATGCAATGAAACAGAACTGGCTCACTATCTTGTCTTGCCTTCCAGTCACTGGACTGCCACTGTAGCCTGCTGCTGTCACCACCAAAGCCTGGTTCAGGTCCTTTGGGCAGTCACTGCCCTTCCTGTGCTATGGTTGTTCTCCATTGTTTCACTTTCCCTGAGGAAGCATCCCTGCTCTTGCTGCTAATGGAACTTCTAAATTAATTTCAAGGGCATGTTAATAGATTTGAAAGATGCTGACTTAAATTTCTATGGAGACAGCAAGAAACTCAGTTTGTGATTTCAGGTGCCTAAAGCAGGCATGTAGAATTCTTGGTGATGGTCCAGACTATCTGAGCTGTTCACATGCATCTGTCAGGTATGTCATGGGCTTTCTAGGAGATACATACCCTTTTGGAGAAGTATGTGAGGAGCTGGTGACATAACTCAAATAGAAGAAGGTGTTTATATTTAAGCATCTGAGTCCCAGAATATATCTTGCTCCCTTTCGGATTGGAGGGTTTAATCTAATTTTGCCTTTGCAAAACTGGAGAGAGAGCTTAGTTCAACAAAGGAGCATCAAAGATAACTTACTTCAGAGAATTCAGAGCCGTGAATCCTCTCAGCAGAGGCATAGAAGTATTTCACCTTAGTGTGAATGAAATTATCTCCTTGTCTTCACATTTTTCCTTCCTAATATCTAATCTAAACCTCCCCTGATGCAACTTAAGGCCATTTCCTCTCATTCTATCATTAGTAAATTGCGAGAAGAGACTAACACCAGCCTTGCTACAACTTCCTTTTAGGCATTGTTGAGAGCAATTTTTTGTTGTTTTGTTTTTTGTTTTTTTTTTAAGTGAAATGATATGGAAAGATACATTTAAAAGATAAAGAAAGTACAAGATACAGTTAAAGGGAAAACAAAAAGATTAGTTCTTCAGATTTCAAGTTCAATACAAATGGAGTACAAAGATACCGATTTTGACCCAACAATGATGAATTACAAAGTAGGAATGTGTCTCATTGTAAAAGTTACAAGAAGGCTAAATGAATAAAGACAGCAGATAATGGATACAGTATCTGTGCAGATTAATTTGAATGTAAATTTAATTTCATACACAATTGAGAGGTTAAATTTTCCTAAACTGCATCCCTCATCTGTTAAAGAAGACAGTCTTTAAGGAGTCACCTTTATAGATTTGCAATGGCATATTAAGTTCAGTGGGTAGGGTTCCTCCTCATAACATTCCTCACTCTATTATCCACAAAACCAATTGTGCTTTTACAGGGTTATTAGCAACAAAATGATGAGCTAACATCAAAATCATAACCTATAAAAATTTCCTTTCCTCTTTGCTTATCTGAAAGTGTTTTTTTCTTAACTTTGGAAAACTGTTTCCATCACAGCTGGAATGCTTTGGTATAATAAAGGAAATAAAAGAGAGAGATACCACTTCTGCTGAAGGATCAAAATAAAACAATGACTCTAAATAATTAGAACAATGCCCCTGGAAGAAATCTATTAGTCCAAGGCAAAAAGGATATCTCATTGAATAGCTGCAAGAGTATCAACAGGAAAAAAAATTTAATTGCCAAATGATGCTGAAGATCTCCATTAACTGAGTTATAAATGGAACAATTCTGAAACAGCAACTTGAACGTGTGTAAGAGCCTGGCTATTGAGTGTTTCAAACCTTATGACATTATAAGATCTGGAAAGACTTGTTTGGAAGACAAAAGTTGTTGATTGCTTGTGATTGCTTTGTCTCCTTGCATACAGGCTTAAACAAAAGGAAGAGCTGAGTCTTGTCTAGGCCAGACTCTGTCTTTTCTTAAGTATTTCTGCAGATTGTGCCATAGGGGAGTTGGGTTGATGTTGAGGGTTGATGGCAGGTGTCACTGCTCCTGGCTCATGAGGGCTCATGCAAATCAACACAACTTCCTGAATGACACACAGATATCTCAAAGGTATAAAAGAGACAGGAAAATACTGATTGGTGTGCAGCCACCACTGAAGAACTGAAGATTTGGACTGATCCAGTGAAATGTTGCTGGATCCACAGATAGTGATAACCTTTTCTCTTTATCTCTCTCTCTTCCTCACTCTCCCTATCTTTTCCTCTTTTCTAGTAACTCTTCCTTTTCCTCTCTAAAGTTGGTCATGACATAAATCCAAATGTCTTTATCCATACCATTTGTTGATTTTTTCATTAGGAGGAACTAATAAATTGGTTTGTTATTGTTCCTCGAAGTCGTTGTCATGACTGATGCACTGGCAGCCCTGCCTTGCAGGGACAGGTACTTTTAGGGATCATAAAGATTCACCTCCTTTGTTGTCCACTGAGTGGGACAAGACAACCTGGAATCCTAAAGATTAAATCTCTTTATGAAATTCATATCAAACTCATGTGGCTTTGGAAACTTTTTGCAGATCCTAGCTAATCGTCTCAAATTTTTCTAGGAGATTTCTGATATTTATGGTTTACAAAAGCAGAATACACCAAATTTTCTTTTAGAACAACTTTGGAATCTTGCTAGATAGAATAATAACGGTTTGCTTAAGTTTTGTTTTGTTTTATTTTAAACACATACCTTTTAGCATATTGTGGCAGAGTTGTTCAGCAACACAAAGTGATGAAAGACATAAAAGTGTCCTAGATGACACATGCAGGTAATAATATTATTCTGCTTCTTCAGTCAAGTATCAGTGTCACTTCAAATTGCCTTGTGCATTCACTACACCCTGTCATCATTATTGCTATCTGGATGGTGTTTCAGACAGATAGCCCCCTTGAAACCTTAGCCTTTGGTAATCATGGAAGAAATCAAGCAGCTGCACACTCAATGTCAACTGATATAGAGCCACAGAGTCAAGTGCCATTAGTGAACATCTGGCACTAAAAGACAAGCTATTTTAGTATCTCTGCTAGTCAACACATAGACATATTAAAAGTCTTTCTCTCTTGATGCCATACTGTCACTGCAACTCTTCTCCAAGATCTCTGTCCTCAGTTTGCACACTGAACATTTCCTTTCTCACAGGAGAAATACCAAATGTCCAAATACCTATGGAATATTGTTATCAATTTTCTTTACTGAAAACAAAATATTGTTCCTTCCTATAAGACACTGAATTTCATTTATTCCTTTAGTCTTTCTGCTTTTTCAGGGTGGGGAGGAAGAGGGGGGAAGATTTTTTTTTACTATTTAGTTTTCATTAATATGGACAGTTCTCTTAATCACTATACACTAAGTTTGTCACTTTGAATATCAATCAAAGCATCATACTCTTAAGAAACACATTTATTTCAGTTTCAATCTTTTCATGTTACCATAGTAACTAGGGTTTAGTACAGACCCTTGTAAACTGATTATAAAAGCCACTGTAGCCCTGAAAATGACACATCTGGATTTTACCTTATTGTTAAAATGGATCTTTCTATAATGTATGTTATGGTTAGACATATCAACTCAAAAATGTTAAAAAAAGTATACTTGTATATATATTAATACATACAATGAGAGCTGTATGCTAATATATATTAAAATCTATTAACACTATGTAGAACAATGTGTGTGATATGCAATATGTATTAAAAATAAAGAATAAAAGTACAAAATATACAAAAATATTAAATATGAAGACCTCTCTACTACATGAAGTGAAGTTCAAGTGAAGTTGAATCATTTTTACTAAGAAATTTAGGGATTCAAATGATGGGATTTCAGTTCTCAGAGAATCTATTGCTATTTGTAATACTCATAAATAAACTGCAGCTATCTAATATACCCACACACAACTGTAAGAGGGTAAGTGAACTTTATCCAACTGATTTATAACATATATATAAAAAAATTATTAATGTCTGTTCAATTATTTGTAATACCTCCAGGAAACTTACTGTATCATATTCCCCTGTTGATTGCCTTAAAACACAGTTATTGTAAAATTGCCACAGAGAACAAATTACCCTCTAGACCTTGACAAAGGTGAGACATAAAACAGAAAACATCATTAAACAAGAGCATCTACCCTTAATGCACTTGCTCATGAAATATTTTGTGTAGTTCAGTTATCATTTTGCAAAAGGGAAATAGAAATTAAATATAGGTACCGGGAATGGTCAGCTGCCCTGTCTGACTCCAGACTGCTAATGGCCTGCAGACAATGGCAGGCCTATGATTCTGTCCCAGTGAAGCCAAGACAAAGGGACTTTGTCAATCTGATGTGCTGAAATGGGTGCAAACAGCTGTAGTTCATTGAGTGATGCACTCTTCTAAGACAAAGGAGAATGTAAATGCCAATGCACAAGGCATCAGCAAGGCCTCATCTGAAATATTGTGTACACCTCTAATCACTTCTCTCTAGAATGATTAATTTAAATCAAATAGGATTCAGAGAAAATATATGATTAAAGGAATTGAATATTTACCTTAGAAAGAAAAGATTAAGGAGAACTCTGTTTGTCTAGCCTAGCTGGAGAAGGTTAAGAGAGGATATCATGATATTTTATAACAACGATGAGAGGATATATATCAAGGCAAGAAAAATCCTCTACTTTTAAGAATAATATGAGTACATTATAAATGGCTGTGAATAAATTTAGACTAGATATTATATAAGGTTTCAGATCATCTGACAAGTGAACTTCTGAAATAACCATCTCCATATCATGGTGAAGCAAAGAAGCAAAATTACTTTAAAATGTGTTTGCT
The DNA here is from genome assembly GCA_024611195.1 of Ceyx melanurus. Taxonomy (NCBI): domain Eukaryota; kingdom Metazoa; phylum Chordata; class Aves; order Coraciiformes; family Alcedinidae; genus Ceyx; species Ceyx melanurus. Next base: position 55,026 of record JANHGL010001137.1, read on the forward strand.
AAACCTATAGGCTTATAGAGGCTCCTTTTGAAAAAAAAAAAAATAATAAAATCATAGAGGAAAGAATACTTTATGAAATTGTGTTTTACTACTTCTGTGCAGTATGAAAATCTTATCTTGGTGATGCCTGATGACAGGACAAGGGGCACTGAGTGGAAGCTGAGTCATAGGAAGTTTCATGTGAACATGAGGAGGAATGTTTTCACTGTGAGGGTGATGGAACCCTGGAACAGGCTTCCCAGGGGGAGTTGTGGAGTATCCCTCTCTGGAGATATTCAAATAAATATGAATCTGCCAATTCAGTAATTTCATCCAAGAGATAAAGGGTTTAAAGAGTTGACATTTCTAAGACTATTACAAAAAAATAGAAGTAGCTGAACACAAGATAAAGATATAAATCGGAGTCTACAGTTAGAAAAATAAATTGTAACTCAACTTCTTATGTATTTCATGAGACTGCCTTCAGCTTTCAATATGCCTTCTTACCAGTTTATTAATATGCCATCAATATACATTGCATATTGTATTCCTATATACTGGGTCTCAGTGGGATCTGGAAAGGTGATGGAACAGCTTATCCTTGCTGCCATCTCTAAGCATCTGGAGGAAAGGAGGCTTATCACAAGTAGTCAATGTGGATTCCATAAGGAAAAGTCATGCTTAACTAATCTGATAACCTTTTATGATGACACAAGTAGATGGATAAATGAGGGAATGTGTCACGAATTGATATTAGAGCTAGCTACAGAACCTTTTCCTTCAAGTGTTTGTGCAGTGCACCTACCATTAAAACACCTTTAGACCTTTGATAGAATTAACCTAAGATCATTTTTGTGAGGTTGCTATTTTTCAGTATTAAAAATTCCTTAGGGTGTGAACTGGATCAAACACATATTCATCATCAGTACTCTTAATAAAGTAAATGATAACACCAAGAAATGTTCACAGTGGTGGACCTGCACAATTCTAGTTGGTTTGTTTTCACTACAAGTTTGTTTTAAATCAGTTATAGAGACTTTTTTTTAAGGACATCAATTCCACCAGCTTTGCACTATTTTTGAGCCATTAGAGCAAACCAACATGGTCCTGCAAAAAAACACCAGTTCTACTATGCACAAACTTCCTAGGCTCATACTTTGCCTATTTCATAGCTCTTCTTCTTCTCTGCAGAGCTAAGGGGCTTTTTATGCTAAAGATAGCTTGACTTGCAAGAGATCTGTCTGGAACAAGTCCACAACACCACACCACAACACCACATCTTGATTTCTCAGCCTATACAACTCATTACTACTATCTGCTCCCCACTAATAGATATAAAAGTCTCTCCTTGAAGAACAAAAATGATAATGTGAATGGCTATGTTGCAGCCTGCAAAGTACTGAATTTGTGAGAGTAATTTCCTTAGCCTGAGGTGAGTGAAATACACATTCTCTGAGATTGACTTCAAAGGTTAACTGTTTTACTCAAAAAAGATGCTGGATGCCATTGGATGGACTTACAATTTATTTTATTTTATTTATTTTTCCCCCCAGTATAAGTAAGCTTCTTTTTTTCCTGTCATTTCAGCAAACATAGCCTGAGGTCAAGTTCTTTTCTTCTCATACCACCTGTCAGGCTTATAAGACCAGAATCTCTGCTTACTGAAGATTTCTAGCAGTGTAATTTTTTTGGATAATTTCTGATTTATACTATTGCAGTGTTACACCAGGGTTTGAGTTTCTCCAGGCTAAATGATGAACTCATGTGCATTTATGCACTGTAGCATTTGATATCAACCTCTGTTGTGAGATTGTCTTAGTGTAATCAAGGTTACCCTTTGGACTTCAAAATGTCCACTGCTGATGTTAATTTGTGACCAGGTTAAACCTTAAATTGTCTCTAGAAGCATAAGGACAATTTAGTTCTTGAAACTGGATTTGGAAGGGGAAAAAAAAAAAAAAAGTAAGAAAAAGGAAAGCTGAGCAAATATGATGCTGAAAGATTAAAGCCATTGTCAGAGAACCCCAAGATGTGGGTTTTACAGTCACAGTTCAGATGAGAAATACTGCCTTAAGGGAATAGTCAAAAACCAAGCTGTCTTATGGGAATGAGGGAAAATATTTTCCTTTCTCCCTTTTATTTTCTGTGACTAGCCTAATGCTACATTTCTACAGTGCTCTTCCTCTTGTAAATTGCCTTCCTTTATCAAACTATTAAAAAAAATCTGTCTGTGAGAAAAGAATGAAGATAAACATTGAATCAAGGTTTCCACATTAGTTACATGACATTTACTAGCTGATATTTTATATATATTATGATGCTTTCAGATAACTAGCTTGTGATGATCTTCAGGTGGGAGTAGGGTTAGGAAGAATGCAACCTGCATTATTTATGAAGATGAGGGTAAAATAGTTTTGAGCCTTCCTCTCTTCTGTGAGCATGTTTGGGTCTCAACAGGGTTCCTGAGCTGTTTCAGATGAAGTTATGTTTCTGAAGTTCTTTAATCAAACTAGAGGCAAATTACTGTGACTTGACCTCATCTCTTCCTCAACATATCAAAGTAACACAAGGGTGCTTGAAACTGTGCTTGCTAACCAAGAAGCACTTGCAGCCATTAAAAATCATCCTAAGCTGCTGATAGTGTCCATCAGCACTCAGATCAAAGGTTTATTACTGGGAAATTCCTGCATGTTCCCTCTACTGGTCTGATTAGAGAGTCTCAATAGGAACAAGGCTGTAGAGTTTATAAATATCTGTTTGAAACTTCTAACACGATGCAAAAAAAACCCAAACCCACAAAAAAAAAACCAAAACACCAAACCAACAAAAACAAAAAAAGGTCAAGATTTCATGAAAAAAAAAAAAAGAAGAAAACAGCAGGTAGAAAAAAGTGGTGAGTCCTCTGTTGGTGGATTTGACTGTGTTCAATGCTGTGCAGAAAATGCTGTGCCTGCTGTTTTTATAATAGGATGACCTTTTCCAGTGCAAAGACACAGCCATCACAAGCATTAGTAAAACACTAATGAACAGCCTCCTATTCAAACAACAGTAGCAATGCAGGAAACTCAGCTCTCCTACATCCTCCTCACTTCACTCAAGTGCAAACTCTAAAACCTCATTGAAAACAGAACATTCTGATGAGAGAAATAGCAGGAATGCCACACAGAATAATCCCTGCTACTAAATTTTCAATCTGCTGTCTTTCAATGGGGTTTCTTATTATGCTTAACATACCTGAGCACAAGTCAGTGTTTGTGCTGTTATTGTGCCAAGGAGCCATAATGCAGGTAAAGGGCTCAGTTATCTAACGTGCACCCATGCAGGTATAGACTCCTGAATGGTCTCATGCTGCCATCTCTGGATAATATCATGATTTTTTTCAGTCAGACTGTCACTCTTGAGGGGTATGAAGCCTCAAGAGGTGTGATTAACTATCTGCTCAAAACCTGTAATCATGTGAGAGGCTGTGTTACCCACATTCTTTTTTTTTTTTTTTTTATAAATTGATAAAAATGCAGGACAAAAAAAACCTGTAGCCTAGATATTAAAGGTAGAGATCGTATTTTACCTTTAGCTTATAGATGTTAACAAGTATGTTTACACAAAGTTTATGTAAACTCCTGTTAGTCAGAAATTGGTTTGGATTTAGTTGCGTGTAGAAAAAGATCTCTAATACCCAAATATTGTGTAAAACAGACTACAGAAGTCTTTCTCATTTTTGAAAACTCATCATTGGTACAGAAGATTCTGTAGCAAGAAATCTATGTTTTAGGAGCTGACTGTAAGCCCTGAGGTTTTCTGCAAAAACACTTAATCTTGTGATGAAATCATGCTTAAATGGAAAAATTTTCCACCAGAGTAAGTCTGTTTATGTAAACATATCCTTTCACTTTACAAAGAAAATAAGAGTTGAGAAAGAACAATATGTCTTCCAGGGCTGAGAAGAGATTTAAAATCCTAAGATACACTCACATTGTAATTAGTTAACTTTTACTGCTTTAGGAAACCCACCAGTTCAAGCAGTCTGTTGCTCATCTCTGCCCAAAATGTTGGGTTGCTCCCTCAGGAGAAGAGCTGATCATGCAGAAGTATTCATTCTTGAGCTTCAAACCTGGAAATGTCATATTAGCTTTGGAAAGCTCCCAGATCATTGTTTATATAATTTGATTTTCTGGATTTAAACATTTTTTTTTTAAATAACAGTTTTCAGCCTTCCAATTGCTTACTGTTGGTTGACCTGTCTTCTGAAGATATCTGTACCCTTATGATGTAAATAAAGTTCTGGTTAAAATTTCAGAATCACCAAAGCAGATGAGATCACAGCTTGTCACAAGTGCCAGTGGAATTCTGAAGCTTTGTTTGTATTGTTAATTATTTATATGTATCTCTAGCACAATTATTTGTGTATGTTTTAACAATAAATCCCTAATAATTTGAATGGGAATTAAAAGCGTAATTGATCGAGAAAGAATTAGAGTTCTGATTTGCTTTTGAAAACACATCTTAAACTCTTATAGTTTTATATATATATTTTTAGTATGTCCTGTATGTACATTATTACCCAAATGTACTGCTATGCTATAATATGTACGTGAGGATTTGAAAAGATTTATGTGACTCAGAGGAAGTTACTCAGCTTTTGCCAGCTCAGTTACATCAATTCCTTCATTTTATTGACTGATTCTTATTAATTCCACCATCTTTTTATCTCATGCACACAAACACAAAAAATAATGAAGTTATGAGTTAACACAACTGGTGTCAGAAGTCACTAGTCTACTGGCTTTTAATTTGCCTATAAATTAAACTGTGAAATTGATTTTAAATTTTTTGATTAAAACCACTAAAGAATGTTTCCAGAAGGAGACAAGTGTGCTTAGCTTCCTTCCATAAAGAAGTTTTATAAGTAGGTCATAAACCCCTGAAATTAAGTCAGAAATGCTGACAGACCCCAAACTTTGAGAAGCTCTGTAAGCTCCAGTCTAATCATGTTCTCCCAGAGGGGGAAAATCTTTTTCTTGAGACTAAATTGTAGACTGTAAAATTGTTGTTTTGTCACGTAGAGCTCTGAGTATACAGTAAAGAAATGTACAGCAAAGAGAAATGTGTTGTTACTATAGCAACTAAAATTCAAGAATGTATCTGAAAATGACTTTTTTTTTCTAAATTTATCCCATGAAACATTTCCCAGTGTTGCCTAATTGTGTTATATGATATATCTTTCCTGTATTAGCATAGGTCAGAAACTCTGAACTACACAGAAATTACTGCAGGTAAACAAATATAAGCTAGTCAGTGAGAAGTCCCTAGTGGACCTTACATATACTAGGGCATGGAAAAAACTGCACAGAATTGAGTCTAAAACTTTAATTTTAGAATCTGTATGTGTTCATGTGTGCATGTGAATAAATTTTCTTATGTCATATAATTCTCTTCTAAAAAAAGAATCAGTTGTTTTTGTTTTTTAAAATTTTTTTTCAAAAGTATATGATTGTTATGACCTTTATATGAAATATTGTGTTTATCAGAAGGTTTTGACTGAAAAATTGTTTATGTATCAGGTATGGAATTTCACTTTTAAGTGTTTTCATAAGAAAAAAAGGGTATGAAATAGATTATTGTTAAACATTATTTTTCTGCAAGGAATATTACGGAGTGTATATTGATAGGGAAAAAAAAATCTTTAAAGTTCTGTTTGTATTTGTTGCATGGTAAATAGAGCCAGAAGAGAGAATCCTGTTGTGGTGGAGAAAAGTAACTGGAAAGTACCCACAAAAGGTCAATAAGGCTATTATTCTATTTCCATCTCTACACTGGAAGTGAGAATTTTTCTCTGATATACTGATTACTGCTGTAGTACAGAATTTTCATATACTCCACCTGAAAAGAGCTCACATAAAAAAAACAACAAATCAGAAGAATTTCAGACCTACTGTGGTCTTCTTGAAGAAGAATCAACAATCTGTAATCCAGAGAGCTTTATTGTGAACATTTTTGTATGTTCAAACCTTGTGGAATTTCAAACTCGTGTGCATGGTTGTATGTATATAGTTGTTTTCTTTCTACTCTATTTTTCAGTTAAATTAGTTTTTTATACTCTAATAAAAGTATTTCATACTAAAATGAAAAGTGTCCATTACTTGCAGTCCATACAGGTTCCTCACACTCATTCTGGAATATTCAAGACAACAAAACAAGACTCTAGAAGACCATGGGAAGAACTAACTCAATGTGAAATTTGGCACCTGACAATTAAAAGCTGTGATTTCTCAGTCTGCCTATCATCACCCTTAATCCTGTTTATTCATATCTATAAGAATTTAATTCTCCTTGCACTCCCTTATATTATGTACTTTATTTACTCACTTTTGTCCCTTTAGCCACATTGCTTATATCGAACAATCCCTGACTATTAAAACAAATTATTAGTTATTATGCTGTAAGATCAGTGGCTAGAACATCAAGGAACAATTGCAGATATGTAGTAAAACAAACAGATTTTAAATTAATAAATAACGTTATTATTATTAATAATTATTTCTAAACTATAGAAACTGTATGAACACTAATAAATGTTTTAATGTTTTATATAATTCATTATTTAACTACTTTTAGAAGGTATTTCATCTACATAAAACATCCACAAATCATTTATTCAACAAAATAAATATTGATTAATATCAGAAATAATACAACATAACAGTTGAATTGTAGATGCTAGCAGAACACTTTCTGAAAGTTGGGTGTAGCAAGCTTGCCATCTACTGATCAACATAAAAGACCTTTGCTTGCAATTTATTTTTGTATATCATAATATTTAATTTGAAATCCTCTTCAAATGATGAATCAGTACTTGTGTATTTAAATAAATCTCTTTCCAGTGCTCCTGCAGGTCAATATAAAGCCTGGAAAGTATTGTGCTAGTGGATGAAAGGCAAGTTCCTGAAGCAGTACTTATAAAATTGGAGGAATATTTCACTGAGAGACATAATTTTATTCAGTACTGGGGAAACTCATCTGTCTTCTCTTGTATTTTCCTAACTCAAATATGTTAATACTATTTTATTAATAATATGACAAAAGCAAATATAACTTTTTCCAAATCTTTCCACTTCACAAAAAGAACTTCACTCATCCTTTGCCATCTGCCAGTTTTACTCTCAGACCTTGTCAGTGTGTAATGGGAAATTGCAGAAAATCCATATATCTGGATTATTTGTTGCTGTACATCCTCATGTTCCATTCAGACAGGTTTAGACACAGAAGGTGAAGTCCACAGTTATGCTTTATGTGCATAGAAAAGTCTTTACCCTTTTTTTAAATAAATTTTTACCCTTTTACATTAGGGCCTTATATTATCTTTACTATTACTATATTTTTTCACTTTATCACCAATAATGATTGTAATTCAGTGTAGAATTACAACAACGTGGATGAAAAAGCATGAAACTAGATTATCTCTAAGAGCTCAAGAGTGATGGAATTCTTTTTCTTTGGATTTCTGTGGACCAATATATAGCATATAATGCCTTTAGAAGGAGAAAGGACATAAAACTTCTGAAATTAATAGATCAGAACGAAATTGAGAGGAGATAATATGTTTTTTCCATGTATGCAAGAAAGTTTTTGCACCTATACCATCTAAACTCAGTGCCATATTTGCCATGTAGTTCACATGGATAGACTTTTTCCCATTTTAGTATCTTCCTTACTTCTTTGATGGCTAATAGTCTCTGGCAATTTGATTATTTAATGTTTGATTCTTATTTAATTTATACTGGTATAAATCAGGAATGGTTTCATTTCAGTAAAGGAGTTCAGATTTATCCCTGTTAACTCTAAATTGAATGAATGTGTTTTAGTACAGAACCTCCCTTAAATAGGAGTGGGATTTTTTTAGATTGCATGGGAGTATAACCTAAAGGCTGAGAGTCCCAGAGTCAGTCTGATTTGTAGAGGCTAAGATACTTGAGGAGATTTGACTCAGAAATCATTAAGCATTGTGAAATAAATTTCCTAGCTGGCATTCAAACTCTACCACAACCATGGTACACTGATTTGTACACCAAGAAGGTTAAAAGGCTGTCCTTGGGAAGGGGTAGGACGAAATCTGCAAGAATGAAGATATTTTGCTTGTTTGTTCTTTAAAGCTACATTTATTTAACTTTCAGAATGTGACCTAAAAGTACTCTGCATTTCTGGGACTAGATAGGTCAAGCTCTATTCTGGGAAAGCTTTTCTTCTCTTGGGGCAAATGACTCATGTTCATCTTACATGTCAGCAGGAGTACATCACAGCATGAAGCTACCCCAGAATGCCTGCACTTCAGCTCTCAACAAACACCTTGCTCCTCTGCCTCAGCCACACTCCTGCAAAGAGGTTCACAGCACAGCTCTTCACCTTCTCTTCTGCTTGCCCCAGCATCCAATTGGCCTCAAGTTCCTGCTGCCACCCCTGGCAAAGCCTGGATCCTAAAAAGCTTGTATTCAGAGAGTATTTTCAAATACACTCATTGTATTTGATTACGACCTCCCTTTTTTTTTGTTTTTGTTTTCTAATTTAGTTCCTAATACTTTCACAACTGACCTGTTAAGAATGACTGTAACTCAGATAGATTGAAAAAGTTTATATTCTTACTGTTTTAAATAAGATTTTTGAAGCAATTAACATTCTGCATGATTTTATTTTTCAACATATAATTTAAAAGTCTCAAGCTGCTGCTAGTATTATTCCTGTGATTTACTTCTTTCCTGCTGTTCAGTGAGAAAGATGGATATGTGATTCTCTTATTGCCTCTACAGTCTTATTCTTAGTGCCAAGTCTAGAAATTTACATCAGAACTACTCTGCTTTCTCAAACATATGTCCATTTATTCAATATAATGGGCTAAATCTAACACTATGTTTTCTTGGCTTTACCTGTCTGTAATTCATACAGGAATAACACTGAGGAAAGACACAAAGTAAACAAGCAGTAAGATAAAATAATTTCATTTTTTAAAAGAATGGCAGAAAGCAAGCAGTTCATGAATCACTACAAGAGGTTGTTAAAGCTGATGGGTCTTACGAAAGAAATAAATTTTTAGCACTAGCTTAAGAGCAGTCTCTAAATAAAACAGAGGTGAGTGACAGATGTTAACCCATTTCCAAGGTGTTCTGCTGCTTAGATTGATATAGTGATTGAAAATAACTCACACCATTCCTAGAGCATGAAGTACAGAGCATGAGGGTTCTACAGATCCTGTAAATTATATCTGCATCTTCTAATCCAAAATACTGTCTTCATTTTCCTTTTCTCTTCAGTTTTTACCAAAGCCTTCCATCATAAAAGTACTTATATATTAATTATTAAATTTTGATAGCTGCATAATAACTAATGATTAATTATCTATAATAATCAAAGCATTATGATATACAATTTATGGGCATATACCTAAAGAAATAAAGTTGTGGGTCTAAATGTATTTTACATGTTTAAAAATTCTAGCAAAATTAGCACAAAATATTGCCTTACTGTCAAATTGAGACCAAATTCTTTTAATTATCATCAGCTCTAAAATTCTGAGGTTTTGTTACCACTGCATTATTTACCATGTAAAGAAAAAAATGCCAAGGTGTGTTTAGTTCAAATGTGCTTTTCTGTCAAATCAGGAATGCATTATTTTATTTATGCTGAAAGCCATTCACAATTTGCTTTCAAAACTACATTTGATTTTATCCTTTAAGGTTGTAGTACTACACTGGAGCAGCAATTTCTGACTTATGATGCTTGCATGAAGCATTGGGATTTGAAATTGATTACCCAGTCCTTAACTGAGGCCAGGGCAATTAGGCTGTGGCCCTTCACACATCACTTAGAAATGTAACTGATGCTCTGTTGCTGAACTGTGAGGAGCATCAGTAGAAACAGGTTGTAACAGCAATTTCTCACTAAACACCAATTCACTTTCATCCTTACTATGAAGTTGTTCTGTACTAACAGATTTATTTTCTTTTTTTTTTTATCCAAGAGTGTATAAATCACATTCTCAGTTATTTACTTTATGCAATTTGATTAAAATCTACAAAAAGTTGGCTTTCTGTGTCTTCTGGAAGTGAAATAATGCTTCACAATGTGGAAAACAGTACAAAATTCCACCAGCTGAAGCTGAAAAACCTCCTAACTTACATTAGGTAACTGTGTTAACTCATTTACTTTAAATATGTCTTCATTTGTAAGCTTGTGTGCCCAAGGAAATTTTTACACTGTTTTTTGTATTAGAGGCATAGTGTGAATATTGATATGAAAAATGAATGTCTCTGGACAGTACTTTTTCCTTATGAACAGAAGTGGAGGTAAAACAGGGTGAATGACAGATGGAAGACAGATTCCTAAAGCATTATATTTGTTGAGCCTTAATTTGCAGTGAATAGGGAAAGATCAAAGGAACAACAGCACATTAAATAATTCATTCTGCAAATGAGTTCAGCAATTAATTTCTGAAGGCATTAAATATTGTCCTTGTTCTATCTTCTACAATCCTGTTGTAAAAGCTTATTTGTCCTGCAGATGAACATCTGGTTTGAGTGTATATGCTTTAAAGAATATGTGTGCTTTTGTATAATGAATGGAGAAATGAGAGGTTAAGGCTTCAGGAGATGCAGAATTTTGCCCTTCTCCTCTTAACACACTGAAAAAATTCCCAGCTCTACCCTTCATGTGAGAAAAATCCCTGTTATTTTCCTTTCCACACTCTTGTAAGTGATCCAAACTTGCCTTTCCTAGCAAATGTTCTCTACATGGTTCTATGTGCACACGTGCTTAGAAGGATATGTACATGCATCATTTGTTAAGCCCAAGTTTTGATGTTGAATATATCCATCAGTAACACCAGGTTAAGTTTATGGTAGCTAGAGATAGATTAAATTACAGATATGATAGGACTTAAAAGACAGATAGATGAGATGCTCAGGGACATGACTTAGTGGTGGGATTGGCAGTGTCAGTTTAATGGTTTAACTTGATGATCTTAAAGGTCTTTTCCAACCAAAACAATTCTATGATTCTATATTGGGCATTTTCATCTTTCCTTCAGCTGGGTTTTCAACCCCTACCTGAAGAAGTTTCTTCCAGTTTCTCTTCCCCAAAACATTTCAGTTATATAACCAATAAGTAGAAATACAAGTGTGACCATATTTGCAGTCATCTAAATTCTGAACTAATTTTTTAGTTCAATCTTCTTGTCCCAGTAATTATTTCTAGTTATACATGATGCAGCTGAAGTATCACTGGGAAGAAGTTCAATCAGAGGGAAATAGTTACATAGTCAGCAGGGGAAAAAAAAGGGACTGAAGTCCAACTTTATTACAGAATCACAGAATGATTTGGCTGGAAGAGACCTTCAAGATCATCAAGTCCATTACTGAGATATTATTATTATTGAGATATTCCATGATTTCTTGTATTAATTTAATCACCATATCAGTTGAATTGTTTTAGCTTGATAAGGTAAAACATCTATAAGTTTTTTTCAGTGCTGCCTCTAGTACCTGCACCAGTTATATTCAGAATCTAAACCAGAATGATTATTGATAAATATCAATATAGTTAATCACTATGGGTTCATGGAAAAATCTGGGCTGAAAAAAAATGTTAAGTAATACTGTAAATTAATATATTGAATTCTAAATCTAATTTCAATCTTAAAACAAGCAGCATAAAATATCTTAAAGGAAATATCCTGAAGTAGTGTGACCCTTAGTCATCATCTTCATTGTTATGGTAGAGAATATAAACTTGATATGAAATATTTTATTAAATTATGATTTGACTTCTGCTGTGTCAACCTGGACTTCCTGGGTTGTACATAGAGCCTGAATGTGGTCATATAAATTCAGTGAGTTTGCTCTGTCGATCTGATGTGGTAACAGTGGCAAACATACAAAGATTTTTGGTCCTGTTTTCTCTTTCTTACTCTCCTCCCGAGAAAAGATTCTTGCACCCATGTGTACATATTGAATAAAAAGAGCAGAAATTACTCTCCTCCCAAAATAAATGGCAGCCTTGTGGTTTCGAATGGCAAGAAGTGGATCCAAATTCCTTTTGTCAGTTGGAGGGTTGTATTTCCCTTCCTAGCTGAATGCTGTATGCAGTAAAAAGTCTGCATTCAAGGCGCTCCAGTGTTATGCAATTAGCTCATGCTAAAATTACAGTTTGCAGTCATTTAAATTTGGCTACGTGCCATTTGGGTTGGCACTTTTCTTTGAGTCGTATCCACAGTGACTCCCAACGTTTTTAAATGCTTCACAAAGTCTGCAATAAACATAAACCCTGCCCCTCCATCACATCCTTCTGCCTCCTTCTCCCTCCCTGTGAACTCTGCTACAGGCAGTGACGCTGAGCCTAGATTCAACCTGCATCTGTCTCAGGATATTCAACAACTTGCCCTGTTCTCCAAAGCTGTTGATGCAAGAACATCAACAACCTGATGTTAGCCATATTCAGAATTAACATGGGCCTAGCAGCACTAGTTTGTTGGAATCACATTTATCCTCACACACCTAATGTTCTTTTACTTCAGTGTAGGTACTTTGTGCCAACTGGACAAACATTTGTGTGTATATGAAATAAAACTACACACATTACATGCTCCCCCCCTCCCTGTTGGTTTTTTAGCTTGGGTTGGGTTTTCTTGTGTCTTCTAAACAAATTCAGATGTTAAGTAGCCTTCATAACAACTTCATAGTTTACAGCTTTTAACATGATTCTCATTATTTTTACTGCTCAAGCAGGATGATAAATAGACTTGCCTTTGCTTTTACTTTATTAAGCTGCCTTTATCTTGGTCCACAAGGTTTATTCTATCTCATTTTGTGCCCTTTTTATCCTTCTAAGAAGGAATATGTCAGAGCAGCTTGATGGGCACCTGTCATCCAACCAACATCAAACCATCACGGTTTATTTTGGTATAAAACATGAGGCATGAAGAATTAAACATAAGGATAGTAGTTGGGAGAGGTAGCATGGAAAAAAAGATAATAAAGATAATATGAAAATTTTGTATTTTTGGGTTATTTTTTGTTTTTTTAATTCATGAGGGTGGTGAAATAGTATATAATATCTTACCATAGACAAATGCTTCATAGCACAAAAGTAATTCAATGATAAATCCTAAAAAAGGATTAATCAGAAGATTAAAATAGCTTCCCACTTTTCCTAAATAATGAATAAAGTTAAGGCTGCACTGTTTTTTCTCTCAATGACAAAAAAGACAGGAACTGTAAAATATAACTGTAGGAGAGGAAACTATTCTGCAATTCATGTGTTTATAGCCTCCTGGCTATCTTGCAGTGGATAAATTATACCCTTTTGTATCCAGTATATTTGGGGATGATCTGTGGTTTTGTAAGGGAAGCACTAAAATGTGTTTATTATTAGATAGTTTAGGTCATTGGACTGGCCAGAGAATTAGTAGCTAGAGACTCTTCAACTGTGTGATCTTCTACAAAATCCTTAATCACCCTCTGCTGACATCAATAGAATTCACTCTTTGGTGTTTACTGCCTCATCTATAATGAAAAATAATACTTATCAACCTCACAGGGATGGTATAGGATTAATTATTTAGTAATTACACACTGATGTAAAAGGCAAAACATTCTATTGGATTCACAAATACTGAAATGTGATATTGTCAGCTTGTTTTAGTTGAAGGTGGAAAGAGACAGTGTCTATTGTGTCAGCAGTAAGATGCAGCATTTTGTGTTTGCTGAAGAAAAAAGTAGGATTTTGCAGCAGTAGTTTAGCTTCACTTCTGAGAAAATTCTATATCCTATGTGCAGCTTATGGGAAAAAAAAAAGACTGAATAATGTGGAATCTGGGGAGTCAAGTGCAGGTCATGCACCAGAAAAACAAGGTTATAAATTAAGGAGATTCACAGATTTGTCATAGTTCTCAGAAAGACATTTCTGTGGCAGACATACAAGGATATGTTACACAGTGGAACTAATTTTTCTCCCTTTGCTCTGAATATTGAAAGAAGTCCTAAAATGCAATTTATCTTTTTTTATCAATTTATCCATTTTTTCCCTTTAGTGCTATTTGTTTCTGTTTTTTCAAAGACACGATTTGGAATTTGAAAACAAATAATTTTTTAAACATTAAGATTGGTGTTGGAAATTTGGTTAAAAAAAGGAATTCAAGACTGTGATAGGCAGCCAATGTGATAATGAATTAAACTGTAGGAATATTATTAGGTTAGTACTTCTAACATCTGAAATAGTAAAATAACCCTGATTTTTTTGTTTTATATTGTTTTTTTGTTTCTCTAATCTGTGTGGACACATTTAAATCAGTTTAAAAAATCCACCTATGTTATTTCATTCAGCTAAAAACAAACAGACGAGTACATGTGTCTTCCTCATTTAATTTCTGGCTTCCTTTACTGGATTATATTACTCCTTTTTGTGCTTCATTGAGTTATTATTTACATTTCTCTGTAGCTGTAGGGAATAGATTTTAACCATTCTTCAACTACATACATATACACCACTTTTGAAAAATAAATAAAGGAGAAATGTGAAAATCTTGGGGTATTTAATTGCCAAAGACATTCCACTGTACAACTGAAGAAATATATTCAAAAGAGTAACAGAGGGGTCTAGTATACTTGGGATATTACAAAGAAGCTTTCTAACATAGAAAGGAATTACTTTTGTCAGAGTCTGAATAAGGAAACAGAAAAGGTTTGAATTAAGAATGAAGTGCCTACAGCAAAGAAATATGTCACATCACTCCACATATGTGATGTGCTTGTCCACTGACCATCAGCTAGGTCATATCTGAGTAGCTGCATTGACTTTAGGATGATTATTCACACTAGTAATACAAAATATAGAGGCTTGCAGCTCAACCCAAAGGCAGCATTCTATACATTATGCATTTTACTGTGAGTTTATTGTGTAAGTCAATAGTCCCACAGTTGTATACAAACAGAAAAACAGCATTACTTACATTTCTTACTTTAATTTCAATCCAGTGTGAATACATCTGAAAAGTACTAATTGACAGGACTCAGTCTCAAGCAGTCTTCTGTGTTTTTACCTACTTATTCAATTTCAAACTCATTAACACCTCACCCTGTGTATTCATAAATGACATATAACTCTCATCAGATTTCCACTAGACTGTCTAAACTGTTTAAAAGTACAAAAAGCTACAGTAGCACTAATCCTAGCCATACCATACCCCTAATGTGCTGCTGCATGGTTTTATGAGGCAATAATGTAGTTCCAGTCTCAGAATAAACTGTTCTTTTTTCAGCCTCACAGTTTCAGAACAGGATTATAACCTTATAAAATAACACAATAGTACTATTACCACATAATTAGAAAACCAGGCATACTAGTTTCAGCACCAAAAAAAAAGTTTCCTAAACTTGTTATTTTTAATTTGTGTCATACCAGGGAGACATCAGATATTAAATATACAGAAATCTACACAGATAAGACAGCTGGGATATCTACTGAAAGCAATATGGGTTTAGTCTTATGCAATTATACTGTCCATGATTATTCCCTCTGCACTGCATAGTGCCATGTGGTATTTAAGCCATGTGACTCTAACTTTAATGGGAGTCAAAGAGCTAAAACCATTTGAAATGGAGATTTTGAGAAAAATGTAGAAAATACAGACAGGAAGATAATCCCATTACAAGCCTATTCACCTTTTCTACCTTTCTTATAAAGATGTTATGATAATTCACATTTCTGTCCCTTCTCTAAGGGGTGTTTAAAGGGGTGTACAAATTTGCTAATTTTGTTCTACTGAAAACTTTCTCTACAGGTTTTCTTTGCTTTCAGGTTTGTTGTCAATGCTTCTAACATCATCAATTTCACTGTTAACTTGAATCTTACTGATTATTGTAATGGTTGGTCACAAAGGAAGACGTATTTAAGAGACTTAGACTGAAATAAGGGAACACTCAAGATTATTTTTCACAGAATCACAAAATGTTAGGGACTGGAAAAGACCTAGAAAATCATCTAGTCCAACCCCCCTGCCAGAGCAGGATCACCTAGACTAAGTCACCCAGGAACACATACAGGCAGGTCTTGAATGTTTCCAGAGAAGGAGACTCCACAACCTCCCTGGGCATCCCCAGCACAGGCAGAGGGCTTCACCCAGCTTCAAAAAAGCCCTCATAAGAGTTTTTTTGTTGGTCCTTTTTGCCACAGATCCATTCCCCAGATCAATCTTACCTGGCCTGAAGCTGGTCACAGCAGGAAAAAAAAAGAGCCTGGATCAGAGCCTGTCACACCCATGGTAAAATTAAACCATCTACTACCTACCTACACCAGCCTTGCTACAACCTCCTTTTACATAGTTGTAGAGAGCAATGAGGTCTCCCTTTAGTCTCCTCTTCTCTAAACTAAACCACCCCAGATCACAAAGTAGAAAATATATTCGATTTCTACATGTTTGCTGTGTTTAAATTCCAAATATAGTCAAGAAAGATCAAGGTGATTGATCTTGTTGCTTATGCATAGACTTTTAATCCAGTTTTTAATCCCACACTCTTATGTAGCTCAGTCAGCCTTCGCACAGCTGCAGAACTCATAGAATTCTAGAACTGCTCCATTTGGGAGAGACCTTCAAAATCATCAAGTCAACAGTTAGCACTGCCAGGTCACCACTAAACCTTGTCTCTCAAATTTTGAGAAGACAGTAAACCAGTCCTATCAATATTTTGCCCAAATTATCTCACATCATGGTCATTACTACCTCTAGCAGTAGTAGAGGATGAAGTATTAAGACTCAGTTCAAACAGCTGACTCAAGGAATTAGAGATGTTTATATAAGAAAACATCCTAGATATTATATTTTGAATACTCTTAACCTAATCTCAGTATAACATTTAAGAAGCTGATGCGAGAAAATATTTGACATCTTCTTATATGCAGAGATTTATACTTATGCATTCCCTCAGTGCAATGAGGGTGTAGATGTCAACTAAGGTATGAATTATAGATCACTGATTAATGTTTTTAAAGTACGTCTTACTCAGTCAATGCATAAAGATGACTTGATTAGATTTGCTAATATAACTTCTCATGTTCTCTGTGGAAAGCTCCTGGATTTTGTCATACTGTGAATTATGCATTTATTCTAAACCTTGGATACAATGACCTACAGTAATGTTGTTAGTGAAGCTGAGATAAACGAACATGATCATTTGCCTTTGTGTCAGTTTAGTAAAAAGACACATTTGTAGTTTATTTACATGTATAAGAAAGGTGAATTAAGAAGCTATCTGCACACTTTCTACAAAAAAACTGCTGTAAAAATTAGTATGAAACTAGTTTAGAGGTCACATTCACTATTAATGGGAAAATGTTAGAAGGCACCACAGGAATAACTTTTGGATTCATTACTATTCATTAAATACTTAATGTTATAAGGAATTTCCTATAATTCCCAAGCAGAAAGGACAGCAAATATGTTAAAGACCATGTTAGTGCAGTAAGAAGAAGATAATCTAAAGAAAAAGATTGTGGTGGGTGCTATGTATCAAAAGAAACTTAAATCATAAAATGTTTTGGTTTGGAAGTAACCTTTAAAGAACATCTAGTCCAACCTCCCTTCAATGAGCAGGAACATCTCTAACTAGCTCAGGTTGTTCAGATCTCCAGACCTTGGAGATTTTCAGGAATGGGGCATGTACCACCTCTCTGTGGTGGCCTCAGTGTTACCCTTTTCAGTGTTTCAACACCCTCACAGTAAAGTATTTATCCATAATATTTAATCTAAATCTACCCTCTTTCAGTTTAAAACCCCTTGTCTTATTACTACATTCACTGATAAAACTCAGTCATCATCTTTCTTACAGGCACCCTTTAAGTATGGAAAGGCTGCAATAAGTTTTTCTTCATGTGACAATTGGAGACAAAATGAAAAGCTTTACCAATGTAACCTGATGTGAATTATTCTGGAAAAACTGTCATGGTAGGGAACAACAGATAGTTCACCCCCTTGCAAGGATTACACAGACAGATACTCTCTAGAGTGTCTGAATTCTTGTCTGTGTGGCAGCACTTTTCATCACACACTGTCATGCCAGCTGTACAGAACACCAAAATAGACATACATATATTTAATTATATTATGCTTAATTAGACACCTAAGTATATAAGTAATATACTTGTCTGTATTTAAAAACATTGGCGAGTATGGTTCTTGTCATATAAACATAAATTATGTTTTCTCCATGAAAGTGTTTTACTATGAAAATGCAAAACCAGTAAGAAATCAAAATTAGTATTTCTATTTATGAACTCTTGCTTATTATTAATGCATCATTTGAAAGCTAACAGTGGACATAAATTGGATATTTACTACCTCTTATTTCATATAATGTATTAAAATATGTGGACAGAGTTTTTAAAGTTTACAGATTATCTCTCCACAACTAGTTGTCCTAGATATATTTTTTTTTCAGTCACAAGCAAACATAAATCTTTAATGTTAGTCGTGGCAAAAGAACAGTGATGAACTGTCTATAATTTAGCTTTTCTTTCACACTGTCACTCTGATAAGCCTCATCTTTGTAAAACTGTTTATCTGTGAGATCCCTGTTGAGTTCCTATCTATGAGATCCCTCTTGTACAAGAGGATTTGATTCACCTTGTTCAACCTTTAAGAGGATCTTTCAAGACACAGAATGAAATCAGTTTAAACAAATAAAAAGAACCCCCCCCAAAAAAACACAAAAAACCCCCCCACAAACCACAACAACAAAAACAAATCACAAACAAACAAAACAACTAACTGAAAAAACCACAAAAACAATCCACCCACAACAACAACAAAACCCAACAAGGAATTAAAATAGAAGTATTTCTCTTTACAGTCACAAAAATGTATTATATTTCTAAAAGGTTTGATAATGCTATAAGGTAAGTGGATTATTCTTATCATCATGTAAAAAAATCCAACCAACAAACCAAACAAATAAACAAATAAATAACCAACCAAATAAACAAAAACACAAAAGTTGAGCTCTGTTCATGAAAAAAAAAAAATCAAATTATAATGTTTTTTAAGAAGTCTTGCTATTGTTATTGTATAGGTTCAGCTACCTGAAAATATGGGCAATGTTATATGAAAAATGCCAACATTTGCAATTTAATAGAGTGTGCACTGCTCTTGGATTCATGGAATAAGTATGGATTAATGTATTCTACATACTAATGCTTCAGGTTGATAAATAGTTTATAGGAATTAGAGGAGGGATGGCTGAAAAATATTTTGTGCCTTGTCTGTTGTTGGAAAGCAAGTCCCAGCAACACAACTCATGTATCTGCAGAGTGAGGGATATCCAAATCCAGCATTCAGAGAAAAGAGGTTAAGGAAAATGATCAGTAAATAAGTTTTTGCTAGCTTCAGATTTCAATTTCTTGAGCATGTGAAAGAAAAAAAAATCACTTTGTAAAGCACTCAACAGAGTGCTATTAAATTTTTAAAAGTTCTGGAAATTTCTGTAATATATAGGGAAATAATTTTTACTGAAATTCATAGAAAACAGAAATTCATCCAGGATTTCTTAACACTTTGTCAAACTCATTGCAGAAGATTCAAATGTGTTCTGAAAGTTTTGAACACTCAGATAATGATGGATTATAGAGAAACAAAAAAAAAAAAGAAGAAATAATAGTGTCAATGGGCAAACACCTTTGGTATATCATGAAATTCTGAGGGTTTTTTTTAATTTCTCCTCTGAATCCTTCTAGAGAAGAGGATTATCTGAGGTCAGAGAATGGGCAGAATGTTAATAATTATGGTCTCATACTCTGAGTGCAAATGATTCCAATGTTAGCAATTAAATCATTAATATGGACATTCATTTGTAGCAGCAACTCATTTGCTGCAGCTAGAGTTGTCCCTGGTACATATTTAAGGATAATGTGATATGAAATATTTCTTTGCAGAAAGTGTTTACTACTAAATATGTGAACCTGAAAAAAAGATATTGTTATGAGTGTCTGATTTAAACAAAACTGAGGACAATGTTTCAGGTGAAAACAAAGCAAAACAAACAAAGCAAAGGATAATCTGTTTAAGGTTAATGAAAAATACGAAGTAGATAAATCACACAAAACAAAATGACAAGTGGTGCTTTTTCATTATATGTTAATCAGATTTGTCTTTTCTGCACATCAGATTCTTTAGGTATTATCTACAGAGCTGAAATTGCTAATTAAATATGAGTCTGACAATGGTATCAAAAATACATTTTTGACTTCCAAAATACTCACCTGCAGAAGAAACAATACTTGTCCTTTTTCCTTTGAATCCTGGATTGTTCTGTGGAAAGAGTATTGATAGAAGGTGCTATCAATCATTTATAGTACTAAATAATATTTATATAGATAGAACATATTTTCCAGGCTATAAGACTGGAATTCTTCATGCATTAAAATATGGAAAAAAATATATCATTTTTAGTAATTTGTTAAAAGAGAAAGGATTTAATAATTTCATAGGACTTGATTTTCTCTTAAAAACGATTTTTTAAGTCCCCTTTGCAACTAAAGCCTGAAATAGGCCTAATGTATTTTATCACACATAACAAAGCCTACACTTGGTTTTGTTATATATTCATATAGGGGTGGCATTACTCTGGAGGCAGTGGAGTCCATTCCCACTATAGCCTTCTATGCTGCTTTTGACTGCAGTAGAGAGAACTTTTTTCAAGTAGCTGGTATGGAGATATTTCGGGGATTTTTTAGACCATGAAGTCCCCTTCCCTCTCAGGCTAAGTGTGGATGGTGCACAAACTAGCACTGAACAGTATGCTATGTTTACACAGCACCACCTACCTCTGTCACTTTTAGAGCCACCACTGCGTTGAATGACTTAGGGATCTGCTGGAACAAACCACCGGCATGGTGGAATATAGATAATTCCACTATGATAAGTGGAAGATAGATCTTCATATTTTTACTGCTGGCACCCCCCCCCCCCCGCGGTAAAATTAAACC
>JANHGL010001138.1:0-14330 GCA_024611195.1 Ceyx melanurus
GTCCCCCGGCGCGTTCCCGCTCAGCCGCCCACCCACCCTCCCCCCCACCCCCCCCCCCTTCCCGGCAGTGAGAACAACCAAGTTGGGAGGAGGAGGAGGAGGGGGTGAGGGGGGACGCGGTTTCCCGCCGGGCATGTCCGGGCTTTTCCGCCGCTGTGGGAGGGGAGGAGACGAGCAAGCGGGTGACGCGCCGCGCCTCGCACGCTACACGCCTCGCACACTACAGCTCCCGGCGTGCCGCCCGGCCTGAGGGGCCGCGTAGGCGGGGCGGGCGGGAAGCGGGAGCGGCGCGGCTGTAACGGTCGGGCGTGAGGGGGAAGGGAGGAGGTTGGCAGGGTGGGGCACTGGGGTGCCTGGCTTGGCGCCACTGGCTCGTCGCTGCTGGCTGAGGGGCTGCCTCGTCGGCTGCTTCGGTAGCCGTGTTCTTGCCGGGGGTCTGCGGGCCCCTGCCGTGGTCGAGCCGGAGGGGCGGGCGCGTTGTAACCGGTGCCTTAACAATGGGAGATAAGGCTGCGCAGGCTTTTGGTTTGG
Source organism: Ceyx melanurus (assembly GCA_024611195.1). Classification (NCBI taxonomy): domain Eukaryota; kingdom Metazoa; phylum Chordata; class Aves; order Coraciiformes; family Alcedinidae; genus Ceyx; species Ceyx melanurus. The sequence goes on from JANHGL010001138.1 coordinate 532, forward strand.
CTTGTGACTAGGTGAAGGGGATTAGTCTTTCATATGCCTTACAGTCAGAGGAACGTGTGTATGTGTGTGTGTATATATGTGTATGTGTGTTATGTGTGTGTATATGGGGGCTGAATTAATCCCTGTTAAAATTCCACTTATGATTTCCAAATACATTCCAGCCTCTGTTCTCGAAATTGTGTGCAACTCGTCTGTTACGTTCAAGAAGGAAATGCCTTGTAAAACACACACAATATCTGTCTTCACATCCCGAAGTGAAGAGTTATTTGGTGTAGAAAATGTTGCAGGTGAGCAGCTACTGTGGGTGGTAGTTTCAGTACTGATTTTGTACAGCTGTGGAACACAGTAATTCCTGTGATTTTAGTGGGACCAGAACCTGTCCAGCAGTGGTACCTCGAGTCCCAAAGGAAATCTCTAAAGCAGAAATGTAGCTATGAGTTTTAGTGCTTTCTAAAGTCATTCTTCCTCCTGTGTTTAAAAAACATGTGCAGCCACTGCATTGAAATATTACAAGCACAATCCAGCTTTGGGGTCTAGCAACACTGGTCTTAATCTTGTTTTTAAAGGTGAGACTCTTAAACTATAGCTTGGTGGGGGAGCCAGGGACTGAGGTAAATTTCTGGGTTTTGAGTGTTACCAATCCAAATAACAGAACTACTGAACAAAAATAGCTGGGAGTGGGCTGTGCAGCTACTGTAAACTGGCTCTACTGTAACAAATGTGCATGAAGTGCACAGCTGGAGGGTTAAACTTGTCCCTGGAATGCTGCCTTCCAAGAAGGCTTTAGATGGCCCAAGATAGATGCTGTGAACTCTTCACTGGTGGTGTTAGGGGTCTTTGAAACTTGATTGCTAGAGCTGATGGTTCTCTTGACTGGAGTTTGAAAACTAATCTAATTTTTTAAAGATGGGTAAGTAGAACTAGGAAATTGAAGAGGTATTTTCTTGAGCTTCATATAGTACTAATAAATACATCAATAAAATACAGCCTCTATCATATGCTGCCATGTCCTAGCAACTGTGGAGAGACCACTGCTGAGCATGAAGAGGCTCTAGCAGTGACAGGAGGGAAGCACACCTTACATGAAGTTAAGTCTGCATGGTCTGCAGTGCTCCAAGAGCTTGATGTTCTGTCCTACATGAAGTTGACAGGATGGTTCTGTTCTGTTCCTCCTCAGCCCTGCTGGTACTGAAGACCACCTCATCACTGGGCCTGTGTCCTACTTCCAGAAAGCTTGGCAAAAAAAGAGTGCACACTTTCATAATTAAAGGTGTCTTTTGTTTTGGGAAGTGAGATATGTAAATTATTCCACGTTCTGCTGTGTTTGTTTCAGAGAAGAAAGGATTTAAGTGGTCAGTGTAAAGAGAAAGGAGAAACTGACATTCATTACTGAATGTTATTAATATAGATGCCAATAATTACTGTGAGGTAGGTAAAGAGGGTATTTTTTGTCCTTTTTAGCCCAACAAAAGAGTATTAAAAAAAAAATAAAATAGCATAGAGAGTATAGTTGCCTTTTGAATGTGTAGATTTTCCTGCCATCACTTCCACAATCAAATGTTTATCATTCTTGCACAACTTTTTTAAAGGTACTTCAGTTACTCATTTCTAGGAACTGAAGTCTCATGTCCAGAAAAAGCTCCTGTTGGAACAAGCTGTAGCTGTCCATCTGCCTAGCAACACAGATCATCACAAACAAACCACCCTGGAGCACCCTGGCTCCCAAGGAGTACAGTGTCCAAATATGGTCTCTGTATTGACAGCTTGACACTCCTGGGGCAATTCTTTTTGCCAGCATTGGGTATCTCCTTCATGAGCATGACCTCTGATGCAAGGTATGTTCTGGTGGATTAGTGAGGCTGTTGGTGAAATGAAAGAGATTTGCAGATGTGGCCATCAGTGTTGCTGAATGTCTGGGCTGAGCTGAAACTGTAACACAGTGCTTAGTGTTGCCCAAGCCATGTATCAACCATCTCTTCAGCTTGCCAAAATCTTGACACTGAGTTTTATCTTCACTTTCTTGGGATTGTCCCTTCCCCTTTTCATTATCCCAATATATATATTAAAAAAAAAAAAGCACTTTATCAGTGTGAAATCCAGCTCTTTGAGGGAAAGATTGTGAGTCACGAAGTGATCGTGTCTCTTATTGTTTCTGTCATATTCCTAGTTACAGGCCTAACTAGAACCATTCACAGGAATTGATTTCTGTGACTGATCAAAGCTACAAATTTTCTTCAGTGAGGATGTGCTACATACTGAAGTATTTTGGAAGATTTCTGCAAAATCAGTTAAACAGTTCAAGCTTCAGAGCAAAGGCTTGCATTTTGGCACCAGGTTCTCTCATTGTCAAGAGAGTGCTGCTTCTGTCCACTTGAAAAATCCATTCCAAATTTGGACAAATGGTGAGACTGAAAATTTTAGGCTTTGTTTGGCCAATGGGAGGTCTTTCAGAAAACTGGAACTGTTTTATTCAGCACTTGGGGCTGAAAATGCATGAGAAATGAAAAAGGCAAAGGGGGTAAGGGGCTTCTCAGGGAGCTGGTGCCCACAGTGCAGCTGGAAAAGCAGCTGATCCATCACCACAGGTGGGCTGACAGCCACTGTCTGTGGCACCTGGAGCAAGCCACAGGGAGAATTCCCTCTGAGAAATTATAGCAACACTTTGTGTTGCTCTGAGACTGTGAGCAACAGTGGTCTGGTGTGGGGTTGGGGTACTCCTAGCAGGTGATGTGTGTGCATCAGTACTGTGCCATGCAGCAGAATTTGGGAGGTGTTTTCATTGCTTTCTACAACTTTTAGGCTTTTGGAGGTGCTACTTAGATTCCAGAGTTAAAGAATCAAAGTGCAGGTAATTACATTAGGGTTGCTCTCTCTGTATATATGTATTTTAATGACAAAATAATACCAAGTATTTATGTCCCTTAAAGTAATTTCTACCCCTTTTGTCTTTTTTATTTTGTTGGTTGGGTTGGGTTTTGCTGTGGGGTTTTTTTTCCTTGTTTGTTTTGGGATGGTTTTGTTTGTTTTTAACAGTTTTATTTATAAGATTGAATCCTTTAGAAATGTACTAGCTAGTTTGATGTGGCAGCTTTTTATTGCTTAATTGATATAATTGTTACTGTTGTTGGTTCATGCAGTGCTGCATTCATCTGCAAGAATAAGTTTAAATAAATATGTTCTGGTTGTTCCTGAAACTATCTCAAAGAAGTAGACTAAAAGGGTATGTATTTTGATTTAGTTCATCCTGGATGTAATTCTACTTGTGGAGTTAACCAGATCCAGACTTGACTTTGAACTTCAGTCATTATTTTCAACTTCTGCTGATCCTGAACCAGAACTGAACTAGAACAACTCTGCTAACAGATGAACCTAAACTGAAACCACATGGGAAAACTTCATTCAGTAGAATGATACATACGTGTGTTTGATGCATGTAACTGATCTCCCTTGGTACATTATTTTAACAAATACATTTAAATTGTTTAGAATAATTGTAAGTAATTGCCTCAACCCAGAAATTAAATGTCTGCATTAAGTGGTATAGAATGATAGCATCCAGAACTTGGAATAATCAAAATGTAGTCTGTGCAGATTGGGAAGTGTCTAAAGGGAAGCAGAAACATTCTTTGTTTGTTTGTAATAGTTTTGAAATCGTTGCTTGGGTAACAGCAGTGTACTTAAGGAATTACATGGGACAAGCTGTACAAGTAGTAGAGAGTTGCAATAGAAAGAGACTAGCAAGTTCACTACTTGCCATCAGAAGAATATGGAGTACATGCTCCTGAAAGAATCAGAGATTATCATTCTAACAAAACAGTAACTTCAAATATTGTTCATCTGTTGGACAATTTTTAGAGCACTACATGGTTTATATCAGTGTATGTTTGATAAAGTGAAAATTACTTTTCAGAGGAAAGGCTGTTCTTTGCTCCTAAGTAACACAAAGGAGTTAACTGAAGAAATAACTGTGACTGGTACACCTAGCAGGAATCATTGAAATTCATCAGTGGTGGAGACATGATTCCAAATCCCAGCACTGTGACATGTAAGTAGTGGTGTTTCTGAAAGAAATTAGAATCTCTATAGCACATATACACATTATATCTCACCAGTGTTTTCTAAAACATTTCCCATTGCACAGAAACCACATTTCCTTTAACCTTTAAAGTATATCAGACTGAAAAGAATTGCTGAGACAAGACACAGAGTAGAAGGATGGACATTCTTTGTCCATCTTCATGAAAAGGCTCTATTTGGCCACTGCAACATCAACAGAATGAATTTTAGACTGTGCTGTTGAAATCTACAGAGGTTTTTTGTGTTGAATTCAGTGGCAGCATGATGGGGACTCCTCCAGAGGGTAAATCCACTGCAAACTGATGCAGCACAGGAAATGTAGAGACAAGGAATTTTGGTCAAGGAATTTTGAAGGTAGTTTAAGAAGTAACTCATTTTTTAGAATGCATCATTTTTAAGGGAATTACCTTTGAGTAGTGTCATTCACAAATTGCAGTGAGCTTTAATTCCCTCTCAAAAGAATTTGCAAATATGGAAAATAATGTGGTTGAAAATGTAGGGGATATCAGACATCAATGGATAAAACAAGTGATTTTAAAATTATTTTAAGTGGCTGGGAGGAAATAGTGACAGATGACATACTGAATACTTCAGAATCAGGGAAAAACCTCTAGAAATAGATGGTATTTTTTCCTAGTGCAAAAAGTTGATATTGGATGTTTTGAGATTCTGTATGATGATGTGCAAGTTGAGATCTTTAAAAAAAATTATGTGAAAAAAATAGTAAAATGGACAGACTTCTATGTGGAACAGACTGATATAAAGGAATTGCTGGGTAAATTGCCAGATATCTATGGCATCATACAAGTATGTAGAATTAAAACATTAGAAAGTAGGGTGCACACTCCTGCTGAAATTTGCATGTTCTGCCAACAGCAAAAGAATGAAGTAAATAAAGCTAAAAAAAAAAAAAGAATTAAAAATTTGGGTTTTTTCTGTTTTTTGGGGTTTTTTTTGTTTTTTTTTTAAAGACTGTTAAAATAATCACACATAATTAAAATTGACTCTTTGAGTGCTGATAGCACTTGAAGAATAATTTCATATTTATATAGATATTTAAAACATCCATAGTCATTAGAAAGAAAAAATGCATTGCCCAGAATTTTTCTGTATCTGGGAACTCTCTGTGATGTTTTTTTATGACATCATATAAAATCTTGATTCCATCAGCTCACTAGTTTGAACTCACTTGATAATGTTTTTATTCTTTTGGTCAGTAAGCCCAGTGCTTTGGTCAGTGTCACCACTTAGAGGAGCAGAAGCTGCCATTTTTTCCCAGAAAACAAGAATATATACTTGCTAATAATGCAATATAAACCTCACCTTTTACATCAGCTCTTACAATCAGGTGCTGCACAGCTGAGCTTTGTAGTGGCCTCAAAGGAGACTTGAATGTAACAACTTTTGTAATTTTATTTTATTTTTTTTAATATTTATTTGGTTCTGGGGAAAAAAATAGCAGTAATGAATATAAATATCCTCAGCTGTTTAGATTTGAATGATATAGATAGCTTTAAAAACTCCGAGGCTAAAGTTACATTTTATGGATTGGTTTTTATTCACTTATATTTATTTTTTCTAGATGAAGAAAAAATGTAAATGGCCATGCAATTTAAGGTATCTTAGATGACTAGCTATTTACAACCATACTGTGCTGATTGTTGGAGCTAGCTGGGATAGTACACAGATGTATTTTAGTTTTGTTGCCTAAAACTAAGGAACTTGGTCCCTAAAATAACCTTTTTCTTTGGCATATTATAGAGATGGTGGCAATGGGATACTGGCTCAAAATGTTGGGTAACATTATGTGTTTTTAATGACAATATTTTCTATATACTTGGATGGCAGTAGTTCAAAATGGGGTAAAGGAGAGTCTGGAAATTATTTTTAACTTTCATATAGACACATTCATATGTGCACAGTAAAGTTATCTCCTAATTTTCAAAGGCATTAAAGCACATATATGTATAAGATTTTCCTTAAAAATCATGCTAGTTATCAGTTTTATATCTCTCAGTATTTCAGAGAGAGATCATCAGCTGCTAGTAGAGCAGGACTTGGCATTGACTAAGAACATCAGAGGAGAAAGAATCCTTTGATTGCAGAGAAGAAAATTCCTGTTGACAGGAAGATGCAAATGAACTCTTCTGCAAGGTAAATTCTGGCCTTTAGGCCTATTCTTTGGTGTTCAAGAGAAACCTGGTTTTCATCTTCATGCTAATAATGGGCTACTCCAGCTTCTCAGAGCATGGTAAAGACCCAGAAGAAGAGGAAGCCAGCATGCCTAAACAAGGTAAGGAAGAAGGTATCCTTCAGAAACTGGTTTGGAAATGCAGAAAGAAGATGGGTTCATAAATTCTGTTACATTAATACACCACTGAGCTGGAGGAATGACTTGAATGGGAAGAAACCCAACCAAAACCCAAGTCCTTCTCTGTAAGTATCAGAAACAGGAGGCTTGCCAGAGTGGGTAGGACCTGTGAACCATCAAGGTGTAAAAGGACCAGGCAGAGAAGACAAGACCACAGGAGCAAAGGCTGCTGCATGTTCTTGCTTCTGTGTTCACAGTGAGACAGCTTGGAGAAATCCATGCCAGAACTTTGCATTGCAGGGCATGTAGCAGGTCTTTCTCAAAGGTAAGTACAGGGCAGAAGAGGGTAGGGAACAAACAGATAAAACAAGCATGACATCCTGGGGAGCAAATGGCCTCCATCTAGGAGTTCTGAGAGAACTGAGGTGTCAGAGCTGAAGTTGTAGCTGCAGTGGGCAACCCTTCCCCTGCTAACCAGGTCAGGCAGGCAGTCGTGGAGACACAGGCAACTGCACACAAGTGAGCATCTTGTGTTGTCTGTGCTAAGCAGATACCTGGCCTACAGAGCACAATCACTGGACACACATAAATATGACATAGCGAGGAAGAGGACAAGGCCTTTGCATTTGCCTGTGGAGCTGTAATTCTTTGGTGATGTTATTTACCTGGATAAGGGAGATCTCCTGTCCAAGGGTTGTCAGGATTCCCAGGGGCAATGAGGTTCCTAGACAAAACTTAATTTAGAGAGAAAAACAAAACACATACACACACACCACCTTTATGCAACCAGAAGCAAGAAGAATGGATCAAAAAAAAAAAAAAAGGCTACATGACAAGAAACAGGAATAAAACAGAAATAAAAGGTCAGTTTTCATAGAAGAGGGAGATCACAAGAGAAGTCTGCAGGGACCTGTGCTGTGACTTGTGCTGCTTAATGTATTCATAAGTGATCTGGAATAAGAGGGGGAGCAGTGAGAGATCACAGATTGCTAATGATATGAAGTTATTCAGGTAAAGGAAAGTTAGAGGACAAATTGTGATGTAGTTAAAGGGCTGACTGTGAAAAGCAGAAGAAAGACCTTAGATTGAGTGACTGAATAATAAAAAGGCAGATAAAATGTGATGTAGTTGTGTAAAGTAGTGCACATGGGAAAGAAAATATATATGTGAGGATGGACCATAAGCTGATTTTCCACTTGCAAATGAGATCTTTGGGTTCTGATTAATATTTTGATGGAAATATCAGCACAATGTTCCCTTATACTCAGAAATCCAAATCAAATATTTGGAATTGTTGAGTGGAACAGAGAACAAAACAGAGGACATGGTGACATCCACCCAGTATCAATCCATAGTTCTCTGCATATTGAGTAGTGTGTACAGTTCTTCACACCTCAAAAAGGGCAAAACAGAACTGGAAATGTTTCAGAACCAAAGAAGGGATTTTGTATGAGAACTTACAGGTTCTTAGCTCTTGAGAAAGAGATGCCTGATGGGAGAGATGATAGAGGTCTGCAGAGTCACCAGTGGCAGAGAAAAGATGGAGACACTGTTAGTGTCTTTGTCCTATAGCAATACTAAGAATATTGAAGCTAGTGGGAAGCATACTCAAAAAAATGGGTTCTCTACCTGATTTTAAGCTGTGGAAATCTCTGCTGCAAGAAGCTAAAGGCCTGGGAGATAAACCCAACCAAATTAACAGAAGTCCATGAAGTACAAAGGCTGCTAAATAAGAAAGTATCACCCACCAGCTAGTCTGTGGAAGTCTCCAAACCTGGGTCAAACCTTCCAGACACTGAGAGTGCCTGGGGACAACATTCTTCCTTTCTTCATAAGCTCTTCCTTGGGCATCCTCTGCTGGCTGCTGCTGGAAACCAAGCTGGATGAATTTTAAGGTCCCAGTCTATCAGTTCTTCATGCAAATGCTATTGCAAAGAGAAGATGAAGGAACCATGACATTGACCATTGTGACAAGATTCAGAGTCATGAGAGGTTAGGGGAAAGACTGATGACTTCAGGAAGAAAAAATCTTAATCCATCTAGCTGGCAAACAGTGTCAAAAGCAGTTAGGCAGTGAAGTAGGTCACCTGTGTGTAAATCCCTAACACCAGCCCTCTGCAGGGAAGGCATGCTGCTTCCTGAGGGTGCTGCTGGTGATGACTGGGACAGCTGCTACTTACAGAGGCAGATCACTGAGCAGAGGGAGAGAATTGACTTAGAAAGCAAGAAAAGCAAGCAACAAGAGCACGTGGTGGAAGAAAGGCTACCTCCTTGGAGGAGAAGAGGCAACCTTAAAATCCTTCTCCAAAAAGAGAAGGAAAATCTCCAAGAACTGTCAAAAATATTCTGATTTTTTTTTTTTTCAGCTGGCCACTGCTATTGAGAGAAACAGAAAAGACAGAGTGGAAATGTGGGGGGTAGTAATGCAAGATGGAATGTGACTGTCAGATGAGAAGACAAAAATGCAATTTCTTCTCTTTGTGTTCTGAATATTATCTACAATACTCAGAATTTCTCTCTTTTTAGATATATAGTAGAACATGGTATAATATTTCAGTGCAGCCTGAATGGAAACATTTGAATTAATTTGTGCAAATGTAACCTGAAAACAGCCTGTATCAAAGATGCTTCTCTTACCTCAGCTCTTTGCACACTCACCAGATTATGATGCTTGCTGAATTGAACTGCATTAACTGAGGCTGTAGATGAGTAACCTTTCTAATCTCTCTTTTTCATAGTTTAAAAAAATTCATTTGCATTGGAGCTTTGTGTGCTTTGTTTTAAGACAGGAGTTATTGGGAAACTTAAGCAAAATCAGCTATTTTTTAGTTATATTGCACGAAGGAAAATACATTTTCTGTTAGTCACCAGTGGAAATGTCACACAATCATAATGCAAAAGATGAAATTTGGCTTTTGGGGCCATTAAGGAAAGGAAAACAAAGTAAGTCTGAAGAAAAACAAATCATTATTTTGATGCTCCCAATATTTAAAATGGAAATATCTACACAAATGCAGTAAAAAACACTATTTATTCTAGGTGATACAATATTAATTCAGACTTCTAGGTGCCAAATACAGGATGTACGTTTGCTACTGATACACCTAGAATAAGCTTCAGAAGTCAGAGTAGGTATATTACATAATTTTTTTAATATACTTACACTACTACAGATTCATTTTGGCTACAGCAAAGATAGGGTTGTGTTAGAGAAAAAAAAAGCATAAAAATTAATGTTTGAGATTTTCTCTGAAGTTAGTGGGATTTTGATACCAGTGCTCACCATTTGCTTTTTAGGCAGTTTGAATCTTCTTCATGCTTTTCATTTAGCTTTGTGAGAATTTTGAACTGGAAGTCTTCAAAAATTGTCTTCTGCCTGAGATTCATACTTAAGGTAAGATCTTAAAAAAACTCCTGTCAGTACATCCAAAATGCAGTTGAGGGTCATTGTGAAAAGACCTGCTATGACATATAGGTTGGAAGGGTGAAAAAAAATGTGTTTGAAGTAATGTTTCAGCTTTTGTTTTTCATAACTGAGTTTTATATACCAAGAGATAAAGTTTATGTGCTGTGAGCATAACTGTTATGTGTTCTGCTTATAAACTCAATGATGTTTGCCCTCATAAGCATGATAGTCTGTGCACTTAGAAACCTGATGGGCTCTACCCATAAAAACATGAGCTCTCTGGAGTTATGTTAATTTTATTATCCAGAATGGAAAGAATTTATGAGCAATGCACTGAAGGGAGAACAGAGAAGTTGTTTTGTGCAACCACTGGCATGGTGAGTTTCATCTGCAGCTGCTGTTGAGTTCAATCTTTCACATCTCTACAGACTTGCCACCTTTACCCAGTCAGCTCTACAGTGAAAGAGTTGAAAATGCTATTTATGAAATACTGCCAATGCAAAGGCACAAAACCCAGCAACAAATGAAAGAGAAGCCCTTTTTCTCCTCCACTCTCAAAAAGGCTTCACAGCACTTGCACAACACACCTAGTCTTTAATTATGCTACCAATGCTTGTCAATATTCTATTGTCCCCAGTATAAACCATGATTTTTTTTCTCTACATCATGTAACTGTATCCACCTTCCACAGCTATTACTGGTGTAGCAAAGGTAAGCTGAAGGTCTCTACTATTTCCATATATATTAATGGAAGCAATGTGATTGCCAGTAGTGGTGGATAAAGGCAAACACAGTTCAACATGCTTAGCACCTTGAAAGCCAGGCCACCACTGCTGAGGAGCTAGAATGCAATGTAGACATTTAGATTTAAACTAGATCTGAGACTTTATTCAGAATTGCACTCCAAACATCAGGAAACTGGTAACACTGGGCAACCTACAGAGGGAATACTTAAGGGATACCCCCTGTAGCAGATAAAGCCTGCCCAGCAGCTGCTGAGCTATTTTAGTAGCTCCCTTTTGGCAGTGCTGCCCCTGGGGGATCTGACACCACGGGTCTGGCTGCCCGTGCCACTGGCATGGGGTAGTGATCGTGCTGAGGTGGGCAGGGGCATTCTCAGCATAAGGTCAGCACCAACCTTGCCTGCCTTGCCAGTTCCCTGCAAGAGCTTGTGAAGGTGAAACTGCAGTGCCCTACAAAAAAAAGGAGTGCAGACCCACATAGCAATTAGCCTACATTAGTGTTGCCACAGAATATGCTAGAGGGCCATCACAGTGTGGAGAGGCAGGGAACGGAGTCTGAAATATGTGTTACAGGAAGGTAAAATGTGCACACAGCTGATTTGTTTTACATGCATATCAGAAAGAAAGGCATTCTTTTCATTTTGGTTTCATAAGACCCTATGGACTGCCTCTTGACAGATCCTCAGCCCGTATCTTGTCATAGTATTTTAACTCCTAGGAATGACTGCCACCTCACGATTTGAGACCCATCTTGGGCAGAGATCTGGAATAAAAAAGGTTCCAAGCAGTTCTGTAAAATTGGTGTGTAGGTCAAAGATTGATCCTGGTTAATTAGTTAACTGTTTCTCACTCTGGGAACATCTGAAGTGTGAGCTGCAGAGTTAATGCAGCTGTTTGGTCAGTTAACTGGCCAAGCTGCACACGTGTCACCCCAAATCAGCCACAGTTCACAGTCCCTTTGCTCACCAGCTAGGGCAGAGTCACGTGCAGTCTGAGTACAAAGGGAATCCACTGAAACTGTATTGGACTGAGAGGGGATAGAGGATCTGGGAGGAAAAGAGACAGACAAGTATTCATGCTCTTACTGCTCAAACAATGATTTCTCAGTATGGGGAAATACCACAAGTGCCAAATTTAGAGAAATGCAGTTTAAAACTCATGACAATTCCTTTTTCTCAGCTATCAGGAGATTTTATGGCACCTAACAGGCATACTTGTAAGAACTTTCTTGAACAGATTTGTGAAGTCAGGATATCATGTGGTGGAACTTCATAGACAATATCCCTCCAGAGGGAGGATAAGAACCATTCTTCTGACTTTAAGGACAAGTTTTCTTTTTAGCCAGCAAAGACATACATTCTGCTGCACGGAAACTGTAGTTTGTGTCACTGAATTCAAAGGAATCTGCCAATGAGGGACCTCATTTTAACAGGACTGAGGACAATTCTGACTTTTCCAGGAATTCCTAGAGAGGAAAAGCTTCCCATTGAACAGGTGTAGGTAGATCCCACTTCACTATGTTACAATAAGCAGAATCAAATAGTTTTTTTAAAGATACATGAATTGTGCTGTACTAGTCCTTTTGCATGCACATCAAATATGGTGATTAAGTTAACACAGTGCCTTTCTCACCTTTTCAAACACAGGGAAAACAGATTCCTAGAAGCTGGAAACTGAGGATGTAGTGAAATTCCCAGGTAGGAAGGAATTGATATTGTAGCACTTGATTTGCAAAACTTTTCAAGAGTCACAGTCCTTCAGGATGCCTGAGCACAAAACTGTTTTGCACTCCTACAAATGTATGTATTATGGAAAGTGCTTTCTGGAAGACTTCTGTGATACAGCTTTAAAGTCACAGTCTCTTTCCTAGAGGCTTCTTCCCCCCAAATTCCACTGTTTCAGGGAAGGACTATAAACTGGAGTGATGAACTTGTCACACTTAGGAGTGTGATCTTCAACCTGCCTCTTTGCAGAGCAGAAGCAGCAAGGAAGATGTGGCTGCCATTCAAGAAACCAGCAGAGAAAACTCAGGGAGCTGCACATTTTTCTTCCATAGGAAGCCTCAGCAGCAGCAGTTCCAGGACCTTCTGGTCCAGAGGCATGCCAGCCTACACAACATGCAGTGCTGGCTGTCAATCCAAGCCTTGTACTAGCAAAGCTGGGCTCTGATGATGACTCAAAAGCCTATCTATCTACATTCCAATAGGTTACCATGGCAACCTCTCTGGCCTAAAAAGAGGTGGACCACATCAGTTACTTAGCAGCACCTTTTTGACAGGAGAAACACAAGCTGCTCACTCCAGACGATGGTTTGGTTTAGAATTGATTGTCTGAGAGCCTGCACAGTGCTCTCTCAAGTGTCAGTGGTGCAAACCAGAGAGAAGAACTTGTTTTGGGACTTCAGACTGTGGTCTAGTACTGGAGGGATTGAGCTACGTGGTGGCTTTGCCTGAGAAACAAGTTCACAGATCCGTTGACATCAAAATCTTTTTTCTATATGATGAAGAAATCCTTTCTGAAGATGTTGTAAGCTGAGTCTGCTGGCCTAAGAAGGCCACTCTTACAGATGACATGCAGTCAGATTGGCAGAAGCAAATGGACCTCTCTACCCAGAATCACAGAGTGTCAGGGGTTGGAAGGAAGCTAGAAGATCATCTAGTCCAACCCCCCTGCCAGAGCAGGGGCACCTAGACCAAGTCACCCAGGAACAGATCCAGGGGGGTCTGGAATGTCTCCGGAGCAGGAGACTCCACAACTTCCCTGGGCAGCCCCTGCCAGCCTCTGGCACCCTCCCTGGGAACAAGTTTGTCCTTGTGTTTCCCCTAACCTAAGTAGGGTCCTTTGTTACCTGCACAACATACCTGTTGGTTTCCTCCTGCTGTTGAAGAATTGCATTCTGCTCATACTCCAAGGCAGAGAGAAGTGGCAAAAACAACTCAAAGTGACCTCTCAGTCTTTCTGGGGCTGAGGGGAATGAGAAATTAGTGCTTAGAACATGGTTCTCTCAGACAGCTCTAAGGTGCCAGTTGGGAGGTGATTTAATCTAGCCTAACACCACATTGTAACTCAGTGGGGTGGTCCCTCAGCTCCCCCTCTCACATTCCTGCTGTCTCCTCTGCATCATAATTTCTCCTAGACAAACGCAGCACTTCTTACTTTGGTTAGTTTGATTGTGCTGACACTCCCTGCAGAGGGATCTGGCCAGGCTGGAGCAATGGGCTGAAACCAACTGCATGAGGTTCAACAAGACCAAGTGCAGGGT
>JANHGL010001139.1:0-53475 GCA_024611195.1 Ceyx melanurus
CTCCCCCCCCCCCTCCCTCCCTCCCTCCCCCCCTCCCTCCCTCCTTCCCTCCCCCCCTCCCTCCCTCCCTCCCCCCCTCCCTCCCTCCTCTACCTTCTTTTCTTCCTGTCTGCCTTGTTCTATTTTTTTCAAGAATCCCAAATCGTTGGAAGGTCTTGTCCTTTCTTTCAATGACTGGAGTTGGCAGCAGTGCATTTTGTGCATTCCTGAGGGAACTCTTTCAGGCTTGTGGGAATACTCCCCATTAGTTCTAAAGAAGCTGCAGCCCCACACTATGATGATTGCTTTAAGGAGATTCTGCCAGGAGCCCACAGTGACCATCCTCCTAATATAGAGACTTGGACTAAATTACCTCTTTGAGGATATTTCAGTTCATGAGAAATCACTTTTCTAAGTGACTGTGGGTCTTTTCTGGTTTACTTTAAACATAAGGTTTGGTATGATTGGGAAAAATGGTATTTAAAACACTCAATGCTCATCAGCACCAATCCAACTGACAATGGTTTCCAGCTTGCAAAGCAAGACAAGGAATATGAGGAATAAATTAAATGAATAAAATTAAAATGTCAGCAGAGAAAGTAACTAATCTCCATCAAGTCTCTTATGTAATCCAGACGCTTTTGCTGCTGTTATTATTCAAAACCCTTGGGGAAGCAAGGATCTAGGTCATCTGCAGGATAAAGAGTGTACTATCCAGGAATCAATATTCACAGTAGTAAATTAAATTATAGTCCTCTCCATGCAAAGTTTTATTATTACAAGGAGCGCTGACAATTTAAACTCAACAGGAAAAAATAAATCTAAGCTATCAAAGTAAATTTTTCACTGTAGCACCTCCCCATACACCATGCTGTCACTTAAACTGTCAATAATTCTTTAACTTTCTATGAAATAAGATACTGCACTTTCCCAGTAAGCATATGGCTGCTATAATGATAGGCTTAGATAAGCTGGAGCATCTGTTGGAAGGGCCATTTCAATTAATGCCGACAAAGTTCTATTGCCATTAACAGTAAAGAAACATCAGCACCACCCATGAGTCAATTTGAGACATTCTACAACATGCAATTGGCATTTGTAATGGGATTTTGAACCACAGTGCTGTGATAACAGAATTTCTGATGCCTACAATATGATAACGAGGTTGATTTGCAGGAATGCTGGTAAACCATCCGTGCAGTTTTAACAGTTGCCACTAGCTGCAGTGTCTCTGTGCAGTCTCCTTCTGTTGCTTCCACGTTTTGGTGGTCAGATTCTATTTACCTAGGACCAACGCCCCAATTTAAGACACTGCCCAGATGCAAAAGTCAAATCTTATGATAGTTTTCCACCTAATTGAAGCTGATGGCATACGATTAGGAACTGAAGGCGTTGTATAGCATTTATCTGAGCAGTCACATTTCTGTTTTGAAACGTCCACAGAAAAGCTTCTAATTTCATGGTACATTATGAATCACATTCATTGCATTAACTGATGAGGAAGGCAGACTGGTTTGATTGATTGCTCAAACTGGCAGAGCTCAAATCATCTTCACTGCACGCTCTAGGGCATTCACATGCTGCTCTGCACTGCGCTGGGTGCTGGCACAACCCCTGCAGCCTCCCTTCAGTCAAAGCAAAGGGAAGCAGTCCAAGTAAAAGATCTGCTTCCACTTTACATTTAACAACACATTGTTTGTTGTCTAGCACTGGCCATGACTTTTTTGACTCAATTTTTCTTTGTAATCCAGAGGAAAAAAAATGAAACATGTAGATCAAAGAGGAAAGTTGCTAAGAAATGCAGGACTATGTATATAGGAGAATCAGCTGATTCCTTTTCTCAGACATAGATAATCCCCCACAAAACTCTCTATAAAGCCATGAAACAATACAACTTTGGGAAACTTCAGAAACCTGAAATTCCAAAAACTGTGCAAGTGTTAAGATTACAATTAATGATCTAGAGAAAGAATTGCTTCCTTTTTAGCTTAGCAGTCATGCAAGGCTCAAATACATCCAAATGTCACAGTTTGCTAGTTTCTTACCAAACACCCGAGGCTCAGCTTGCACAGAAAATTAGGAAGGTTTTCCTTAATTATTTCCCGAGTGTACAGATGACAACACATAACTACAATTAATATATTCTTCTGCTTAACTTGGGAGGTGAAAGGCATTACTATGAACCAGTGCTTCTCTTGCCAAATGAACCAGCAGATGTAGCAGGCCCAAGAGATGCTGAACCTTCTGATCCCAAAGACAGCCAAGTTGTCATGATGCTTCAGCAGCATCAGATGCCTTTGAGGAACATGAAAGCACCAGGCACTGAGTTACCAACACGTGCAATGGGTTTTCACGTGCAGCTCCAGACGAAAGCAGTTGGGAGAAAAATCTGTGCCTGTCCTTCCAAGTGTGTGTGACATCTATGTGAGGGGAAAGGACCTCCTGAGATTATAATCTCACGCTTGCTTCTGTAGTGTTCCTCTGTCACTCACAGCCAGAGGAGTGTCGAAATCACAGGACCCACCATGCCTGTCAGAACAAAGAGCTTCTGTCAAGTGCCTCTGCTGATCATAATTAAAGTGGCACAAAAGAAATATTTAGAAAAATGGAGAAAGGAGGGAGCAGATGGAAGGAAGCAGGAACTGGTGGTTCACTTCTGGCTGCTTCTCCTTACCAGTCAGATTGCAGCAATAACAATGGGCTTTCTTTCCTGATCCTATCCTAGCCAGATGATTAAATACCCCTTTTTGTTACTGCAGTCTCCTGGTGACTGAGATCTCTGGTTATAGATGAACTATTCTTTAATCATAGTGAAAAAAATTACTAAAGCTGATGCATTCTGTAGCACTCTGCATTCACCTATGTGCTGAGAGCAACACACACACACAAAAAAATAGTAAAAACTAAAAGCTATTACACATTAACCCACCTGGCCCAGGAAACACAGGTTTAGAAGACATCAATAAAGGACTGATAGTATGTTCGAGCCTGCAGCACAATGTATTGCCAGAAGACCACTGATGAACAATGCTGAAAAGCAGCCAGATCTGAGCAGAATCCAAATCCCACTCCTGTTTCATCCTCTCTTTATCAAGCCCAAATCACACTTCCTCCAGCAACTCTACCTCCCTGGCTCTACACACACAGAGTTAACAAAAAAATTCTTGTAGCTGTTAATGAAAGCTTATAGCCTGCAATATACCGTTGAGCTGCCCTGATTCTATCTAATACACATTTTATTATTTCAGGATTAATAACAAGAACAACCGACAACACTACAATACACTTACATGGCACCTTAATTTGAAGATTGCAAAGGATATTACAAAAGATTGAAGAAGTATTAATACGCCTTTGTCCCCGGCTGGTGGAAAACACTGATACCCAAACAAAATTCATTTGGGATCTGAACAAAGAGCCCGCAGCTCTGAGCGAGGAGGGTGTCCACTCGTGTGCTTAACTTTAATTAGATATTCAAATAGATGGCTGCCCTGTGCTGGAGGTCAGTGTGCCAGGGGGCTGGGTCCCACAGCAGCCCCAGCAGGGCAGAGCTTTGGGGCACAGCACCATGACCCGCTGGCAGGACCACACTTATGGAGTCAACTCTGGTTTAACTGGTTTTTGTGCATTTGATGGATGACACAGTTGAAACCAAAGCTATATTCTGGCTTCACAGTTAAGAGTTAACTGCGTGGCATTCTTTTATTCTTCTGTGCTTTCTATTTTATCAGAAAGGTCTGATTACTTATCAGTGCTGATGCCATGTGAATTACATCAAGACGAAGAATTTACATGAAAATAAGTCATCAGCACTTCATGTTGAGTTCCATATGACTTCAGAGAAAATTACAACCTTTCTATATAGTTTAAAATTCCTCCTTTAAAATATCTTAATAGTACTCTATAGGAGGGATGAAAACATTTCCCCTTTCTCATCCCACTCCCCCACCACAAAAATGCAGAAAAGGATGCTATTATCTGTTAAATTAAATATTCAGATTAGTTTACAAAAGCATGTATTTTAAAAATAATATTTCTTATAATCAATTCAACTATAATAATTTATAATTGTATAGGCCTTATCTATATGAACTTATAATGTATAACTTTAAATGTACAAATGCTTGTAAACTAAAATGACTGTTCTAAGTACAGAGATCACAATATATTACTATTTCCTTAGATCATAATGTGACTGAACTGCAGTTTTGTTCTCTGTGACTGTTCAGAATTTGACTGGGATGTTGGAATGGTCCAATACCAACTTGCATAAAGGTTTACAAATACACAGCTTCATTATTTTTACACTGAGTTTCTTCAGCCATAACAGCATCGATATGAGGTTTAAGCCCAGGTAATTTCTGAACATTTGGAAACAGTCACCCAGCATGATGAGATTCAAACATGTGTTTAATTGTATGCTTTGCAGCCCACTTTAAATGAGCATTTAAAGTTATTGTTAATTGTGGCTACTCTTTGCTAAAGCTGCCCATCAGCTGATGTCTCCAATTTCCAAAGGAAGGCAGTGCCATAAAGCACAGACTCCAGGCCCATTGGCTGCTCTACAAGACACATTAGAAATGTGCATAAATCATTGCAGGATTAAGGTCCAAGTCAGTTTGCAGTTTCTGACAGAAAGCTTTCCTTTCTGCAATAAACTAACAATCAGCTCATCAAAAATGAACCCCCAACCAGATATGGAGAAAAAAAAACCAGCTGGTGTAAACCAGTTGTACCACAATATGATAACTTTAAATGGCCACAGAGAACACGGCCAATTTTAAAACACATCACCATAAACCAAGCAAGCACCCGCTCTTCCAGTCCAAGACCCTGAAGGGAGGTATTTTTTTTTCCTGAAACAATTACAAATAAGTACAAAAAAAAAAAGAATTTAGTATGAAAAAGCCTCCCACACAGCCATCTCCACAGCACTGCTAATGTGTTGCTGTAACGCTTTCTGTGAGTGATTATATACTTCAGCTTTTGCATACCCACCGAGTTCAGTCATTTGCTTTGATTTATTTAAATGTAGCTACAAATAAACATTTGAAAAATCTAGGTAAAACGTGATTTCATTTTCTTTTTTTCAATTTTGTGTTTTAAGTTTGCCTTTATTCACATCTTCCTGTTCTTCCCCTAGAGAGACATGTCTCCCTCTTCTCAATTTTCCAAGACAAGCCTTGCCACTCTATTACTCTTAGTCTGAACCTGGGAGATAATAGGGTAAATTTGACAAAACCTGTGCAGGAAATGAACACTCATTCATTTATTAGTGAGTCTCACTGGGCACTATTAAACTTGTAATAAAAAAGTTATTGAAAGGAAGAGAACAAACCTACTGAATTAGAAACCCAGACGCTGGTGATGTCTTCAGCTTTTTCACTAATTCCCAACAGGTTGTTAATGGAGGGCATTGCTTCCAGCTACAGGGAAATAAGGAGTTAACATTTAAGGCTGACAGGAAGAACAAATTATGATCCCACTGTACAACACTACTTGCTCAGTATTGCTGCCAAGGGGCAGCAAAGGTTGGGGACTGGTGCACTGATCTTACTGCATAATTATAATATTACCTTTCATCCCATTTCTGTGAAATCCTGAAGCTCTGCACAAAGTGTAGGTGACTACAGCAGTCTGGAGATAAGCAACGCTGACTTTGGGAGTCTCATTTCCCTAGCCTAAAAGTGATTACACAGGATAATTGGAGATGGTTAGTGGAGGTATATGTATCCCTGGTAAATTCCTGAAATGGTATTTTGTATCCTGCATTTTCAATTTCTGTGATAGGTATGTGAAATACTGAGACTGGGTATCTTGGGAGTTTTTATGAATATGAATAAACAAAATATACTTTGGAAAGCAAGTTTGAGAATACTGTTCTTATTCAATAAGGAAACATTTTTCCGATGTTCATGGGTTTTATGCTTAATGCTATTAGTTGTTAATTTGCTAAATAAATATGATTAACAGTGTGAATTTCTCAACCTTCCTATCTCTTGCTTAGACAAACAGTTACATAGTAAATGCTTTATCACATACATAAAAATGTCTTGTGTTATAATGTGTAAGTACATATTGATGTTACGTTTTCTTTCTGTGATATATGCATTAAGTCCCAGGCCACTTTGAAAAGAAACTACAGATCTTAATAATTTATGTTCCAAGTTTTAGCCAGGATTATCAATGGTAGCTTTTGAACTTTTTCTTTTCGTAACATAATATATCATAGTAAAAATGCACAGACAAGCGATGTGTCAGTTTGATTTTTTCCACCTGATTCAGCAACCCAAAATTCAGACACAGCAGTTTAAGCAGAGTTGCACACTGAAGAATTTAAGTCTAAGCATTTAATCTGTTCTTTCCATAAATTTCTGCTGCTTGTGCTATTATAATGATGTTACCAGAGGAAGTTTATTTATATCGCAGATTTTCAGCATCAGCACATTCAGAATACAACAGCAATCATTCATTCAATAGCTAACAGCAATGTAATAATATCATCACTAACACTCTAAATATCAAAAGAACATTTAGAGAAAAGACAACAGAAAATAAAGTCACTTTGAACAATCAGTAACACGGAATTCACTAAACCCAAAATGTAGCTTTTAACTACATGTACACACGAGCCAGCACAGAAATAAAAAGCAATTATGAACAGCTACTTTGCAGCAACAGGTTGCATATAATTAAACAATAATAAATAAGGGGATCTTTATGGGCCCATTAATAGGAACATACACTCCAGAGAGCAGCATTTTAAGACCTTAATCCTTGTGCCTCCCAAAACACCTAAAGAGATTTTGTTCATAAGCAAACTACAGCCAGCACGACTGTAAAGCAGCAGGGGCAAACCCAACACCACTCTGTCTAGACTATGCACAACAGGACCCCAGTATGCAAACATGAAATGCCAAGACCGATGGTGACAGATATGAACCGGTCTCCTTTTTTTTTTGAGACTATGCACCATAACTTCTTTTTTTAACAGGCTCAGATCTACCATGAAAGCTGTTCTCCCTGCTGTTCCTAATGGATATTGTAAAGAGCTACCGAGAACAGCACTTTAAAGGGTCACTTGTCATTCTCTCTTCCCTCCCCTACCTGCTTCCCCAGTATTTAGATAATAATGGATCTGGTTAAAATCACAAAGTCCAAGAACACACTGCAGAAGGTTAAAAAAGCTAGACCTGTAAAAGCATAGAGAAAGACTTCTATTGAAAGTGGTGTTAACAAAGCAATACTCTCAGAAGGTGAAGAAGTGGTCAAAACTGTGTGTACTCATGTTTTAAAAGAAAAAGTAAATGATTTCTCCTTATTTTTGCAGCGTGTGTGGGTGTGAGTGTGTGGTGTTGGGAGAAGTGCAGCTTCAGAAAATGAACAGGTGAGCATGGGAAAGGCAACGCAAGGCAGGATACAGTTTGTTCAAGCAACAACCAACACTTGCAATGAGGTCCTACAGGGCTCAAGTCAAAATGGAAGTGTAGATGAAGACATCTACATATGGCCAAAATGCTGTCTGCCTCAAGGGGAGAAATCACGATGACATTCCCCTTCCAAGAGGACAGGCAGCTCAAAGGTACCAATCTGTGTGTTAGCCCTGGACATGGAGGAGTCTCAGTGGTGATGCAGCTTGTGTTTCAGCACAGCTCTGATGGAGTTACCCATGAGCCCATGCTAAACATGAATGATGAAAAGTGTTCCAGATGGACTGGAAGGACATCTATCTGTTGCTCTTAAGAGATTCTTACACACATGCTTCCCCGAGTGTAACGAGCAGAAAGAAAGTGCTGGAAGAGATGGTATCTAAGCAGATGTGATATTTCAGGAAGGATGCTTGAGCACAGCAGCTTCTTCAGTAGTTAACAGTACCGACTAAAAACAGGTAGACAGAAAATGCACTGTTTTTTAAGGACTTTTAATGTGAATGCAGGAAACTTATTTGTTGAAGCAGATTGAATGTGGGCCACAGAGAGATTCATAAAGTTGGTCACTCTGAAGACAGTCTACAGTCTTTCCAGTAGCTTTCTCAAAAGCTTTAGAAGGAACATGAAGAAAGAATGTCTAGTGGCAAAGATGTGAACTGAAGAGAAATGGAAAAATAGCTTTGGCTATGAGAATGACCTGGAAAGCCTGAATCATGGAAAGGTAGAAAAAGATGTCAGACTTTTATCCTCAGCCTGGGTGTGAGGAAGAACACAGACATGTTGAACATGATAGCTGGAGAGCCCAGGTGAGATGATATCATTGCTCACAGAAACTGAGTAAATGAGGTTATCCCTGATTTGGAGTAAAAGGAGCTTAAGATGGTGGAAAGACACCTGCAAAATTACAGGCTGAGATTTTATTAGGATGTAAGGACTGGAACCCATTGGACTCAGTGTGGATGTCTACAGCTGGGCCAGTTGTTCATGGCCTTCTCAATAGACATTTGAAATGTAGTCAACACAGCCAATGGAATCACAGGCAAAATTCACATTTTGACTATCAGACTAATTGCCCCAGACTCCCTTGATGCTCTTGTCTAGAGCTCCACTAGAAAAAAGTGCCCATGACAACTATCTGAAATGTCAACATCTACACCATGGATGGCCTGAAATAAGGTTAGAAGATTCTTACCCCAGGAAAAAGGTCTGGGGAGATCCAAAAATCATTAGACTAGATACATCTCTCAACACAGTCTTTCAATCTTGCTGCAAAGTGTAACTCTCTTCTTGGGAATCTGGAGAGCAAGTGGATAGTTACACATCGGTTCATTATTGTAGAGGGCAAAGATGACAATATATCATGCTAGAACATGTGGTTCAGTACATTACATGTTGTGTCTACTTAAATAATATGAATAAATCAGCCTGGCCTAGCCCAGGTATTTAAAACTATAGAGCAAAATAAAGAAATATAATTGTGGACAGAGAAAGCAAACTGCCTGGAAGGTACAGGCACAGTCACAATGAAAAATGCCACCTCATAAAGGCAGTAATCTCTCTCAGACAGATCTTCATTACAGCTAATCACTATTTTGCCAAAGGCACTTACGGCAACATATTTCTAGGGGAAGGAAGGCAGGCAGCAGGGAAAAGGAAGAAATTTCTCAAGTCCCTGCCCTCTCACCTCAAAATTGCAGCCCAATGTGAAAGTCAAATATTTCACTTCAGCTGGAAAATTCTAAGAAAGAGTTCAAATGGAATATTGTAGCAGGTGAAATTGAAAACGGGGCAGATAAGTGGTTGCAAGGCATATACTCCCCTCTGGCGCTTTTTAATCAGGAATACAGGACTCTTAGGTGGAGGCAATATCACATACTTACACTGGATTATATGGTCCAAGTAATAACCTTGCATTGGTAATAAATTAATTTTTTCCTATAAAAGTTGGTTTCATTTTAACACAGATATCTCCGCTGAGGGGTATGGTTGGATATTTCCACATCAGCACACATGCTTAATGCAAAATGAACAACTGTGCTCTCCCCCTCCCTCCTGATGAAGGAAAGATAGTCCAAGACAAAGCCTGGTTAATAAACCAGTTGTAAACAATCAGAGAAGACAGGCAATGCACTGAGCTGTGAATTGCCTTCATACAAACCAGGGGATTGCAAGGTAGATACGGTGTGAAAGCCATCTTAGAACCAAGATAAAAGAGACAATAAAAAGAAAAAGATAGAGGACAGCAAAAAGACAGAAAGCAGCAGGAATATAATTTCCTTTAAAAATAATTGCATTCAATTTATGCTCTTACCTTACACTCCCAGTACTAAGTAATCTAATCAGATGCACATGGTTTTATTCTCCAAGGTACACAGAAAACATGCAATAAAATCCCCATAAAACATGAGCTGTGGTGACTCGCTGCAGATTTAAGAGATCTATTTTTTTCTCCCTTTGCTCCACTTAGCCAAGGTCTTTTGCAACCTTGTGGTCTCCTTCCACACCCCAACTCCCACGTAAATCTCTCCCCCTGGGTTTAGATTTGTTTTTGCTTACTTGCTCCTGTCATCTTTTTCGTTTAGGGGCACTTGAGGTGCCTCTTCTCTTTAAGCAAGGAAGTCTAGCTGGAGGACCTCTGCTCACTGCTGTGAGGTAGCCATCCTTTCTGAATCTTAATTTTACACACCTTCCTATGACCAGCTATTTATGACATGGAAAATTCCCTTTGATTCTCCCCATATTCAGTCTTAATGTGGGAGACCATACAGATGTTCATAAAGGTCTATCTGTAAAACCTTCTTCCTCTTTGCTTTGCTAGTGTGAGCAGGACAGGTTCTTTGGTAGCAACAATAAAATCCCAAGGAAATGTTTTCCAGAAAGAAAACTGGACAGGTATTGCATGCATTTGATATAGAAGCAGAACTTGAAAGCAGTCAGGGCAAGAATGATACTTTCTGGAATAAAGGCAATGTATTGTGGATTTAGGTATTTATATATCTAGGTTGTGTATTACATTTCATTAAGAGATTCTGAGCTTTAAAAAAGGTTTAAACTATAAAAGACTACTTAGAAGAAAGTATGCAGATCAGTTTCACAAACTGATTTATTTCTCTAACTGCCATGCAGTTGTTCAACAAGCTTTGTACCAGACCCATTTTAACAGCCAGAACCTGAAATCAGCCCAAGTGACTCAGAGATGTGACCTTGTGATCTCATTTCCAGGTGATGTATTTCAGAAGGCAATAGTGAGGCAACCTCCAGTGTGCCAGTTTTCTACCTCCAAAATCTTCACCAGAGATGTGTCCCCTAATTTCAACTGTTCTGCTCACACGTAAAAGAACATTCTCCTTTAGATTTGCAAAACACAAATCCCACAGGGCAAGACAGGTGACTATGGATGTCTTAACTCCCTCCCCATGACCAGACAGACAGGGCATTTTTCAGGCAACTCAATCTGATTCTTCCAACTGCATGTGCAGAAAGCTGCAGCCCCCTCCTTGTGTTGCTTTGCAGTTCTTTTTAGGAAGAGTCCCATGTGTTTGTTTGATTTACTAATTCAGGTTATTTATTAACTTATACGAGACTCCAGACACCCCAACATTATTAATTATATACACATATCTCACGTTACATTTATTATACCATATATATAATTAATGTAAACCTTGGCAGCCTCAAAACTGTCAGTCCTACAGCATCTCAGCCAGCCACATAGGAGCCTGTTTCATCTTCAAGGAATGATGGCCTTAGCCTCTCCATCAAATCTTTCTTGAACACATACTGAGAATATCACCAAGAAGTTCAGATAAAAGAGCAGGAGGGTGATTTCCAGACTTCTTGCAGACTGTTCTGCCAGCCTGATTTATGACAAGGGAACTTAACTAGACATCCAGCATGCAGCACAGCATGCACCAGGGGCTGGATCATCAGTGAGGTTAAAAAAATGAAGTGGCACCAGAGTCACGAGTGTTAATGGTAAAAAAACAGAATTAGGATGCCTCCATGCACACCTAAGCAGTGTCAAGTCCCTGCATGACCAGTGGAAAGGCCTGTTGGCCAAAGTGGCTTCTCCACAACCATACACTGCCTGACACCTCTGAATCTCCTGTCCTCTTGCCTCATGGCTTCAGAAGACCCCTTGGGATCTACAGTTCAACCAAGCCCTGAGCTTTTCTCCTTTGCTGTTGGCTGTGCAACTTTCCTGTCTGCTTCCCCAGTGAGAGATGTCCTGGGGCTATAGATTCCTTATAGCATCTGTTTTCTACAAAACAGATATTTACTGTCCAACAACTCCAAAGACAGCATTAAAATTTAGGTCTTCTTCCACCCTCACAAATGATAAATCATTCTACTAGGAACATGATGATTCTCTTTGCTTGATCTTCTAGCTCCATGACTGCCTTGCAGAAGTCTAACATCAACAGACAGTGTCCACTAAGGCTATTGAGGCTGATGATGCTCATGGTTTCATATTTGTCAGGTAAGTTCTCAACTTGACTGTTGTTCCTTGTCATCAACTCTTTGCTTGGTCATATGTGAATTAAAAGTCTAAATGGTGGAGTTTGAGCCTGTGAATCCAAGTTTCCAAAAGGAACTCAGATCTTCAAAAGAAGTGAGATTTTAGATGTACCAATATTTCCATTCTTTCATATTACCTGTCCTACATGTGATGTCCTGCTGTGCCAGCTGCCCCTTGGGATCTCTGTTCCTAAAGCCCAGCTTGGAACTGCTGACTCCAGCCTGGAGCCCAGAGCCTGCCTCTGCTGCACTGGCAAGCTACTGCCTAAGCTCTTCTGGGGACAGAGGGATGGACATTGGTTGGGGTAAAAGAAAAAAGCAAGCAGAGTGGATTTCAGTGCTGCTGGAGGGCAGCAATGAGATAGACTGAGGATGGTGGGTAGCCCCAGAATCTCAAAGAGATTGCAGAAGTGTCATGGTGAACATGGAGGGAAGGCTCTAGGGATCCAGGGAACAAAAGAATGTGCAGAAGGCTCTGCTTCAATAGCTAGACATGCAGAGGTACTGTAATTTCTTTTGTTGCTGCTGTTGTCCTGTTTGAGTATACTCAGGGGTTTTCTCAAGTTGTATATTTTTATTTCAGGCTGAGTGGTAAAGACTGTTACAGATTTTTTTTTTTGTTTGAGTAAAAAAGTAAATTTTAGAAAACAACCCCACTCACATGCCCTTCCAAAGATTTTAATCCTTTTGCTGTAAGGAGAAAACGTGGGGCAAATACAGTGCAATGTTATTATTATTTTGAATTTAATAAGTGAATTTTGGTTTTAATATGCAGAATTTCAAAGCTTTTTCTTCTTACCCCTACACATTATTAAATCCATTATGCTCTCAAACAGCAAAAGTTACAGGAACCAGAGAAACAATGAAAGCATGGGCACAATTCTGTAGATTCGTGAGCATAGCTGTCACAATACTCAACTGCTGGAAATACAGACTGGTAAATGTCTCATTTCTAGCTCCAATCCAAGGGGTAAGAGAAAGGTGATCACTGAATACCTAAAGAAAGCTTTTCAGAAAGCAGACTGTGGTAATGGGTCTGGAATTCCTGAGCAGTTCATAATTCAGTTCCTACATTAAACAAAAGGAGACAGACAAGAGATAAATGGAAGGGAATCCCCACGGGGAGAGCAGACATGCTGTGGACATGACTGGCCACTTTGTACTCCTGTTGCCCTCCAGTAAAAAAAGGCTAAATGCATTGTTTTGAATTTCTGAGTAAATATTGGTACTTGTAGAGGTTAAACAAGATGCTGTACTAGAATCTGCCAAGCCTTTATTTATACCTAGCCAGGGGACAGGGTAGGCAGTAACAGGATGAGCATACACTGACAACCTCTTTTAATCCAGTCACAGAGAAACCACCATAGGAATGGAAAGCAATTTAGCAGGCAGGCTTGTATTATTTGTCCTCATTCTCTACACTGAAGATTTTTTATTTATTGTGGTTTCAGGATAAGAATATAAACACATGATAATAACATAATGCAGTAGCACCACAAAACAGCAGAAACTGTGGTATCAAAGCTTAAAGAAAACAGGTTTGGAGTCAGGATAACAAGAATTCATTCCACATTCCGTAACACCCAAACTAGTGCACCTTCAGACAAATGCAGTATGGCCCTGATGGGTAATTTGCAAAGGTAGCTTGAACGATTTGGTCAGTGAAATCATGAAGGGTCACCTCCTTCCAGTCCCTAATCTGCCTTAAATATATATCCCCTGCAGAACTTGCCCATGTCAAGCTGGACATAGGCAGAGCTACTCAGGGTTTGATGCCTGGGACTGGCTTGGGGAGGGACAAAAAGAGAATGTGATGGAGTAATAGTCAGGAGAAATTGAAAGCCTGTTGGTAAATCAACATTAGGGCCTGGTATTTAAATGAGTGTGTGTGTTAATGTGTTACTCTCATTTCAGAAGAGAGGAGCAGATTGCTGAGACCAAATGCTGTGCTTCAAAGCTGTGTGACAGATATGCTCTCTGAACCTTAGCAAGTCACCACAAGTTTGTGTCTTGGCCTCCTTGCCTGAAGGGTGGGGGAATGAGTGGGAAGGGGCCTGTTCCAGCCAGTGACCGTGCTGGGGCCGTGCACAGTGCCAGTCCTCTCAAACTGTTTGCCACCTAACAACCTGATGGCCCATACAATGGGAAATTATTTCCTCTGCAGATACTTCAAGTAGCTGAGTTGCTCGAAGAACCAGCCTTAGCTGAGATTTCTCTGAACCCTGGCAATTAATTGTATTTTATGCTTGTTAGCCAACAAGCCAAAGGCCTCACCCAGTTATATCAGCGTAACACAGGGAGGAGAAACAATATTTCACCACTGGACATTCATCCAAGGAAGAAATGCCACCCTGTGAGCATGCAACGATGGATTCCTAGGGAGGGAGTCTTGTGGTTGCACTTTCTGATTTTCAGGAAGACTGAGCTCTGATAGAAGAACTGAGGCCTTCCTAATTCTCCTGAGATATTCCACATTTCTTCAGTGGAGGCAATGTAGAAGCCTCTCTTCTCTACTTGTTAGGCATATAGTGAATCTGGGAGGAAAATGAAAATCTTTGAGAATAGGAACCCTTTGAGAAACTTTGCTTATGTGGGCTAATCAAATTAAAAAATAGTGGAACAGTGGTGAGACCCAGTGATATAAAAATACTGTGATTATATAAGCTTCAGACCATAACAGAAGTCTTGAAAATCTTTTTCAGTTCTCAATAGAAGCTGAACTGATTCTGGATGAAAGTGAACACACTGAAGTGACAATAACATAGAAAACCTTTGTAAAAAATTCAACCAAATCCTCTCTACTCCCAGAGAAACCCTCCTTACCTTTCAAGCTATCTTGCATAAAAGGTAAACAAAGAGAAAATCCTGCTATTCTCATCCTTCTGCCATATGGATTTCTTTCTACTTTGAAATTATGAAATATTAATAGCAGGAGATTTCAAATGAAAACAATGAGCTATATAAGCTTAGGAGAGGTCCTACAAGTGCCTCCTGCAGAATTTCTTCCACTTTTTATTCTAAAAATCATATCTAACTACTGTACACCACATGATGGTGAGGCAGGCAGCTTAGAGCACTGTTCAAATTCATCTATTTTTACTCTCCTTTGCATTTTTGAGTGCAACAAAAATGAAATTCTGGTGAAAAAGAGTGTTTGTTTAAAAAGATGGGAGATAAACCCTACAGTATCCTCTAAGGATCTCAGTTCCATAGGGATGGGAGTTGACCTGGTCATATCATAGTGTGGAAACTGAGTCCAAAGAATCAGGGGATAATTTTGCATATGCAAATGATCCCTTAGGTCTTCAGTTATGTTCCAAAAGCATTGCTAACATGTTTACATACACAATTAATCTAAATCATGCACACCTTTCCTGAGACTCATACCCATATACACCTTGCTTCCTTCAGCTAAACAAAAATAAATCATTTGTGTCTGTAGTTTTTCTCTCCAGCTCTCCAAGTCAAAAATGCCATCACCTGCACAATGAGGTAGGACTCCCTGAAAGGCTGGGGCCCTCCAGAAACCTGCTCCCACCAGTCTATTTCTGGTGACTTTTATTGCACTGTTTGATAAGCAACAACATGGAAACTGCAATCCAAGAGCTATTTCTTCCAAACCTCTTTGTAGTAGCTGGCATGATGGGATCTACCAAAGTGAGAATGATGGCATGAAGGAAGTGTGGTGGAATCCACTGTCAGAACCCTCCATATTAGTTCCAGAAATGTCCTAGCACTACTCTGCTGCTTCAGGAAACTTCTTCAGGTTGGGGGAATTTTCTTATCCCAGGCCCTACAACAGGTAGTCAGGACTGATAACATTGGAAAAATTTTCCTGTAAAAGCTCTTCATCCA
Organism: Ceyx melanurus; assembly: GCA_024611195.1. NCBI lineage: Eukaryota > Metazoa > Chordata > Aves > Coraciiformes > Alcedinidae > Ceyx > Ceyx melanurus. The sequence continues at coordinate 15,783 of JANHGL010001139.1, forward strand.
CAGGAACGGGGCAAACGAAGGCAGGAGCAGCAGGACAGTCTCTCCATGTTTGGATTTCTAAGAATTTGATGGGCTAAACTGGATGGCAGATGTATCCCATTTCACCATTTGGCTGCACTTTTTCCAGTCACTTAATTATGCAATAAACACTAATACCATTGTTGATAGACATTCATTTTCTCTAAGTCCTTAGCATATTGGTCCATGAGAGTAAACCTCTGTGTGTTTTAAATGCTTTTAGGTTTGTCTTATCATTCTGGAGCATCCTCAGATGGCCCAGCCTTCTCAAAAGTTCTTTGTAATTTTCCCAGTTGGAAATGGCTGTTTATTTTAGACTAATGGCTGTCTTGAAAGCTTAGTAGACAGGGAAAGAAATCTGTCTGGACATACACACAGATTATCATTAGTTATTCACAGCATATATCTGGACTGCAGGACATTTTATACTTTATGTTCTTTAAAGAAGCTTAGCTTATATTTTCCCCATGTACCCATAGACAAATTCATTTTTAAAAAAAGTCATTTTCTAATAATATTTAATGGCTACAGAAGTACATTGCTTCTAAAAGAACAGTCTTGATCCAGAGCCATAGAATGTTCTTAATATTAACAAGAGAAAAATTGTTCTTCTGAAACCTTTCCATTGTCTGATATGAGGTGGAAGACTATCACACTGATAGAAAAGAAAATTGAAGATGTTATTCAGGGAAATTTTTAGAATTAAGATAAAGCAATGATAACAATTATTTTTTGGTTCAAGTGAAAAGTCAAGTTAAGCATAGCAAGGGAAATAGCAGGAGCTGTCAGAAACTGCTAAGATTCTGAAGTTTAGGGATAATCCTCTAATGACCCTTGTAAGTATAAAGGTAATAAAAAAAAGAAACTTTTATACAAAACAAAAATGAGAGTTAACCCAGAGATTCAAAGATATAGCCACTAAAGGGGTTCTGAATCTATACGGAGAAATTCCAAGAGATGCCAGATCTTCCTTTCAGATGTAGAAAGATCTAAAGGTCTTTAAGGCTGTATGATAAAACCTCTTTGTGAGGATGAAAGAAGTGTACTTTATATTACATTTTGGTTTGTACATGCATCATCACGGGCCATGCTGTGAAGCTGAGAGCCCTCTGAAACTCCACCACACTTTCAAATGTCTGCTTCAAGTTTTAATGAACTGGGTGGACTTTCAAAATTTGTTTATTATCCATTTGCCTCAAATAACTTGGGACTAACAAATCACAACCCAGGCTTGCAGACTTTTTATCTATCACCAGCACTAGCCCAGGGGAAGCGAGAGAATGTCTTTGAACAAGGATTGATAAGATGTCTATTGACTGAGGATAAAGCCGAGCCATGCTGAGAAAGCAAAGCAGTTCATGGAGATTTCATACAGCTAATGTCTGATTGGTGAAAGGTGCTTCTGAAACATTCCAAAATTAAATCTGTCTCAGTGGCATAGGTGGATGCAAAGTGCCATTAAACACAAGATCCAGGCAAAGCAATGTACCCTCACAATGGTTTCTATAAAAGAAAGAACAGTGTAAGTACACAAATGCTTCATCTTGGGTCAAAATTATTCTGCCTCCAAGCCCTGGATTTTGATGATAAGTAATGTAACAAGATTGGACTGGGATCACCAAGTTGTTTTCACTCAATATTTTTGCTCTTGACTACACATGTACTCTACAAAGCTCTGGCAACTTGGGTATTTACTTTATTGAATATACAAGTTTCCACACACATAGTGTTGCCATCTATGTACTTAGATTTTATTTTCACTGGTGTTAGCAAACAGAAAGAGGCCAAGTGTTATTTTTTGCTTTTAGGATATGAAAGGCAGCAGAAGACAAAATATAAATTGAAAGAATGTGGCATTTGGGACATGATCAGCTAGAACACATACGACTCCCTGACTTCAGGTTGTCAGTAACCCCTTAACGAGAGAAAACTGAGTCTGACACGGACACGAGACAGACTTAACTTCAGGGACTGTCACATTTAAAATTGTAACTTATTTAAGATCTGTGAACAAAGAAAGCCCAAAGGAGAGTGGTCACCAATGTATTCCTGCTGAAAATAGGTGCTGAAGACTAAAAGAGGCATTTTAACATCTTTCCAAAGATAAAACAACACACTAAAGACTTTTAAAAAATTCTAATACAGTGTGCTGGAAAAATCAAATGAGATGTTAAAATGCATGCACATTTTCCTGGAGAAAAATCCTCCAAATCTATATTCTCTAATGATTTTGTCCCACTTCCTCAGGGTTGGTGTCACAGTACTGTCAGCAATCCCAGTTCTGGGGAAGGAGGGACAGACTCAGCACAGGCTGTACCTGCTTGTTTCCTGACACTGAAGAACATGCTGCGCTGGGCAAGGCTTCTTGGAACTCTGGTTCTCTCAGCCCCAGGGGCAAATCTTGCTGTGTACTCAGCACTGACTCCCATGTGCAGCTTGGGTTTCACTAACGGGATGGTGAGAAGGAGACTGGAAAAGCAGCTTCAGCCATTTCCCAGTTTTAGAAACAAAAACATCAAAACATATGAGACAGGCAGGAGTAAGCAAGCCAAGTCAGTCTCCATCCTGGCCTTTTATTGCTAGGTTTATTGCCTTGGTATTTCATGAAATGCTTTGGAAAGTAGTGTACTTTAAAGTATAGCAAAATAAAAATGCTAATCAATATTCTCTCTATAGGAGCAACTACCTTATGCCAATTAAAGTGCCTTAGAGAAAAAGAGACTTCTAAAAACCAATTTTATATCTTACAGTGGGCTTCGAGGTGGGAGAGGGGCTGAAATCCAATTTCCCCTAAGGGAAGATTAGCCAAACACGATTTAACAGCAAGGTCTGCATGTAAAAGGATGCGGCTAATGTGCCTGTCGAGCTGCCATGTTGTAAGGCAGGCTAACGGCGTTAGAGAATCTATTAGGGCGTCACACACAAATGTTATGGTTTGATCAATTCCCACTGCTGGCAGTGGTTTTTTTTTTATAGTTTTGAAAGTATAAAAATACAAATCTTTACATGAAGTAACATGCCACTGCAACGGCTGGCTGCCTGCTCCTGTGGCATTTCAAACTTACCGAGGGGGAATGTTTGCACAATTCTGGCTGCTAACATGAACTACGAACCCCACTATTTCATGCTATGTGAAAATGCAAGCTATTTAGCAAACACACTGACAATTTACTAGATGCCTCACAAAAACAAAGCCGTGAGACAGTGTCCATGATGAGCAGCCCGTAACCAACAGCCCGATCAGGATGCAACAAGTGAGGGCTGCATAAAAACTGGGTTGAGTTTATGGGAGAGAGAAGGACTAGAAAGACTGGAGGTGTAAAGTACATAAAATTGTGCACAGTACCAAGTCTGTAAAAATAAAATAAGGTGAGCCTGCCATGCTTCCCTCTAGCGGTTAATTCACAGGCACCACGGCACTCAGTCTACGCTCAGTTCTTTCGTTTGGGCAAGGAGCCAGTGTTTCCAGTGAAAGGTTCAGCCTCTCCACTGGCAGATGACATGACAGAGGATGCTGTCCATCTGACGCTGCCCGTATGTGGGCTGAAGGAGCAGCATGCTGTCGCTTCCAGCCCTAATGAATCAGGAACATTTGATGGAAAGCATCATAGAGACTCCATGAAGCAAGGCCTAATAAGCAGGATTCACAACAGCACAAAACATAAGCCATTTTCTGGGAGAGAATGGGAGAAAAGCAAAAAAAAAATAAAAAATGCATCCCCATGCCAATGAAACAACCCACAAAAGCACTGAGAGGAAGGAAGACTGTGCATTTATTTGGAGATCATGAGTAGGAGTTTGTAAGTACGGGCTCCCTGAGGTTACATCTGCACTGGTAATTTCAGCACTGCTGGGGAATACTCTTCTGCACTAGACCTCAGTCATCTCTTCCTTGTGTGGTTTCGGTCTGGGTCAAATAACACTCTTCCAACAGGACAGGGACCATTCCCAGAAGCCTGTTTACATGCAGCACCCTCTCTTGATGAGTAGATCACTTTAACAAGAAAGACATGGGCTGTTCTGTGCCACCTGGATCTCTGTATCATGGACCCATCTCGTATGTACTTAATTTATTAGAGCAGACATGGTCTGAGGGACTTAATTCACCCAACATATCAGATAGTACTAACTTCAGAATCAAACATACCAGCTTTTCATATGGTAACATATAGGAGGATGTCTAACAGGCTTGCACATGAGAAAAGAGTATCAGTGAGATCATTGTTCTGGACAGGAGGCCCAAGAAAAAAATACTCCCACCATTTTTTTTTCAGCTCCCTAAGAACCTGATTTCCCAACAGAGAGCAAACAGATCCTGGAGGGCAAACTCTGCACAATTCAGACAGCAGCCAAAGGGAAACTTTCAAAGAAGAGATTTAAAGTAGCTCTGTGACTAGTTGAAAGTTTTGCCTTTCCCCACCTAATTTTAATTTTAAGCAAGTGTTCAAAAATTTACACTCACAGAACCACAGAATAATTTAGGTTGGAAGGGACCTCTGAACTGTTCGAATAACTTCTAACAGAAATACAGAAGCCCAAGCCTTGCATTTTGGAAGAACTTGGAATCTGAAATAACCATAAACTACCTCTTCCCCTTAACTATGGATAAGGGGAATGAGGAAACGGAGACCTGTGGCAGTCTGCAAGAAGTACCAGGCTTATAACTCAGTATCTATATGTCACACTCCTATCTCCAACCAGTTGCTAACGTTTGCTCTACAATCAACAGAAAAGATGGCCAGCCCTCTAGCAATGCCTCTTTCTCCACTGATGATAGGTGGGGACTTGCTGGTGAGCTATTCAAGGGCTAACACTATATGTGGAAAAGCTAGAGCCAGCACTTAGAAACAGATTCAAGACCCTAATCATAATTTTCCCTGCTGTAGCTGAAGTAGTTGAAGTCTCACGTAACACTGTGGGGCATAGCTCTGCAAATGCTTTTGACCAGGTATGGCAATTTAGGAAGGATGTATTCCTACAGATTTTAGTGAAAAGCACTATTCCTTGATGCAAGAGGTACCAGAGGTACTCATAATTCAGACTGCCTGGTGCAGCAACCTTTTATTTCTTCTTTTCTTGTTCTAAATGTTATCTGCAAAGTACTTGTATGTAAATAAATAAAAAAAAAAAGAATTAAAAAAATAACAACAGTAGAAAGGACCAGCTGCATAAAATAAACCAAGGGAGCCTGCTGGCAAGGTGTAGAAGTTGGTGGAGTCTGAAACTCTGATAGTCCTGCTAGGGATTATTATATTGAAGTTTACCTGAGCAGCTTGATAAAAAAGCTTCTAAAATACACTGGTTTACAAAAAAACTTGTTCCTTTATACCTGGTTTGATATATAAAGCCATAATTTAACTCTTTCTGATGTTGTTCATGGGATAACTGAGATGATACTGCTGGAGAAAATGGAAAACCTTACAAATATTAAGAGTTAGAAGCCAGCTATTTTACAATTAAGCAGGCCAGCATCCATGATCCTCAAAGTCTTCTAAAAAAAACCTGTGAGAAAGACAGCGAAAAGCCATTCTGCCCAACTGGGAAGTATTTTACACATTCTGGATATCAAGCTAATGAATCAAGCTTGCAAAAGCAAACAAACCTCAGCTGGGCTTATTTAAGCTTCCAAGCAGACACATGCAGGTGCATCTGACTCTGGAGGAACAACAAACCAGAGATTACTATTATTTGCATATGGCAGTGCCTTGAAGTTCAGTCAAGGATCAGACACCCACTGTGGGAACTGCTGTCAGGACATGTGGAAGGAAGGTGGCCCTTTCCTCCCAGCGTTTGTGATTTATTGGCCCAAACTTGCAGCAGCAGATGCTGAGGTTGTGAACGGAGAGCATGATGCCTTCTCAGCACTGTTCCTGGGCCTGGGTTATGATCAACAGCAAGGTCAAGATAGGGAATGAGGTAAAGTGAGACGGTTGTTGTATATTAAGCCAAGAAATCTTTATGTCTGTCTACATTTTGTCCTTGAAATAGAAAGGAATGCCCTCTTCTTGAGCCCTGGATGCTGCCTTGACTGTATGGTCAAGAGGCAGTGAAACTCTGCAGGGAGAGCTGGAGGGGATCTGTGCAGCGTTGTGAAGCTCCTGTCACCTGCAGATCCTCTGTGTTAAATCAAACCCTAAGCCACCTTTAGGACTATTCCCACTATTCTCTCTCCTTGCATGCTGTTTCACACCTGGTCTGGTTTTCTTTCTTTCCCAGCTTCCTTTTTTTTTGTCTCCTGTCTAATTGATTCCAAGCTTGACCAGCTTTGGAATTAATTTTAACTGCATGATATCATCACCACAACGGGCTCAGGCAGCTTGAGCTGACACAGCCCAGTGTGAAGGAGAAGGGGTGGGAGAGGAAGAGAGCTTGCTGGCCAGATGCCCTCCCAGAACACAGAGGTAAGCCAGGGCTGGAGGCTGTTCCACACCCGTGTGCTGTCAGCCTCTCTTGCAGATGTGTGCAGTGTGTGAATGAAGCAAAATGGGAGCTTCTTCCTCCCAGTTCTTTCCTCTTTCCATCTCTTGTTGTGTTTGTCTGAAGAACAGGAATAATCTTCCAATCTGTAGCTGAGTCTCCTCAATTTTACACTATTCTTCTTCCCTGCAAAGATATCTGGCACTGCCTAAAAGGTTTAACCACCTTATGCAAAGGGTTTTGCTTTTTTCTTAATCTTTAAAAGTCCTCCAGCTAAAGAAAAGGGAACACTCAGACTCTTCAATAAAGAGCCCATGTAAATGCCTGGGTGAAATTAAAGTACTGCAGATTATCGGAATTAAAAATATTATCTTTCAGGTTGTCGTTCCTTTTGCTTTACTTACTGATCTCAGCAGAAGATTACAGAAGGTTGAATGTCCTTTTCAAACATCTGTGCTAAAGCCCAACTGCTTCACATTTAAGCTTTTCATAGCACTTTTGCTATCAGAAGTGCTACAAAGAATCAAGTTAAATTAAGGACAACACATCTCAGCACATATACATGACTGGCAGTGAGAGACATGGCCCTCACATGCTACTCAAAATGATTCCAGAAGTGATGGCTGTTAATAGAGCCAATGCTGACCAAGTGTCCAGCGCCATCCAGGGCTGACCCAGTGTGTGTGTGGAGCTGCAGTCACAGGCAAGAGAGAAAATGGGTGTAAAAGCCTCCAATTCCTCACCATCCCAGGGCCATTGTCACCAAGAAGAACTTTCCCTGCAGCCAGATTCCTGCCTCCCTCTTTCCTTTCCCAGTTGGATGGGGCATTCTCCATTCCCTATATTTAACCACTGGTGCTTTGCAGCTGCTGCCTCTCCCCCAGGACTGGGTCAGCTGTGCAAATTCTAAGAACAGTGTTTAGAGCCCAACAGGTGCTGGATCTTGCCGACTTGCAGCCCTGGGGGCCAAATGGCTGCAGGCTCCTGCCCAGCTCCTGAGTACAGCCGCTTGCAGAGCTGTTCTGATTTACAATTCTCTCGAGTCAGATTTGGTTTAGGTAGACAACTAAAGAAAACTGAACAAATTCCCAGGTACACAAACAGAAAACTCAGAGGACCTAAGCTGCTAATGATGCTCTTGCCTTTTCTTCCTGTGTTCCTTTGGCACAGTGCAGCTGTGACCTTCTGTCTTTCTCTACAGGTCATAAATTTTAGGGAGGAAGTATTCTGTGGCCCCTGGAATGTACTGGCATGTAAGGCAAGTGATCCTTGGACTCTCCTAAGTGCACACAGTTACCTGTGATTGCAGGAGATTGGACACAATCACCCAAGAGGAGCCTTCTAGCCCTGCATTTCTAAAACTCACTGCAATCCAAACAAATAAGGACAATAACTTGTCAATCTTGCAACTTCCTCCAAAAGAAAAAAAACCCACTGGTTTTTGTACACTCCCTCTCCAGTTCTTTCTGTTTTGATTGGATCTCTATTTATACACCTATGCATTTTAATATACATATGGTCTTTTAATGAAGACTTCTGTCCTTCAGCCAATTTCCAGCATCTGCATGACATTTCCCACAGTGCCACAAGCTGCTTCCCCAGCTGTTTAAAAGCATACATCTTTGGGGCCACCACAGCTATGGTCCTCCTGGCCATTTCCACCACAGGAGGTAGTGACTCTGAGTATCTGTTGGTTTCCAAGATGCTGCATAAGGATGAAAAGAAGCCATGTCTGTATATAAGGGTTTTTTGTATTAAGGTAAGCAAACCAGCATGTTTTCAGAAGAAAGTGAGGTCAGATAGTGGCAGTTTCACAAGGGATTCCTGGAAGATAAGCTAGGAAAAAGGAATTTCAAGTAAGATGAATTTTTTTTCATTATTGAAGAAGTTAACAATAAAGCATAGCCTTAGGAAGGCATATGTTTGAACAATTCAGAGCAGACAAGATTCTCAGTGAAAATCAGTGAAGGTTCATTGCTTTCATTACATCGCTGATGGTTTACACTAACTGAAGAGCTGTCCACTGTGCATAATTTCTCTGGACCAGGGTGGAAAACCCATTAGGTTACATGCTCTTTTAATTGCTAATGAAACTGCAATCAAGACTACTTCCAACCAAATTTTAAAATTGTCTGGTTCCTTTGAACAAGCAGCAAGGAGTTTGGCTCTTTTAACACCACCGAGGAAAGTTTCTGTAGCATCAGTAGGTTAGTCACAACAGATACTACCCTGCCAGCCACAGCAAAGATTTAAAAGAGGAGAAATGATTATAGGTCTCTAATTCTTTGAGGTAAAAGTCTCCCATCAATTAATAAGAAGGTGATGCTATTGTGCTGACTGCAGCTCCTTCTGCATTGCTATAGACAGTTCCCTTACTGAAAGTGGACGTTAATGGCAATGTACAGTGCAAGCTGGCTGAATTACGGATCACCTCCCCATGAGACTATAAAGAACTTCCCATAATTAATACTATTAATCATGGGCCTAGTGCAGGGGGCACATATCATGCATTTCATGTCAAAGGTTCTTATTAATAAACATTTCCATTTTCCCAGCTGATGAGAGCTAAGAGCCTGCCAGAACTTCCATCATTCAAACCTGTCTCAGCTTTATAACCATACCAGAGCTGAGCTCCACGCTGGTATCCCTTCCCTCAGAGCTGGGGTGGTCAGCACTTTGCAGGAGTCACTAGGCAATCTGCATGACGTAGCAAAGCTCTGTTTTCACCAAAACAATTCTACACTACAACTGCATGGGGTCAACAGGGCCCCAGAACCGACCCCTACAACCCCATGTGGTGAGACATCAAACACCGAAGATCTGACTCAAATGCTGGAGAAAAAAAGAAGTTCAAAACTGAGGTTCTACTTTGATTTTAACCCTCGCTGATACGCAAGGGTCTGTGCAGTAAGTCAGCAGCCCAAAACTATCATATGATGGCTATACTCAGTTCTGAGATCCATTTTTGCTGAAACAGATAACTTTTAAACTACTACTATAAAAATCTTTTAATGCCAAGAACTGAATAAACTCCAGATCCTTTTTCTCCCAGCTGCCTATAGTTTCCACCAGAGGTGAGCAATATTTTTCATGTAAAGGTTTTTGTACTTTATCCTTCCTCTCTTTACTTTTTAATGGTGATGTGATGTTAAATAATAAAAATGTCACTGAATTGCCTGTTCTTCTATAAAAAAATCATAGTAACCTCTTCTGAAGATAGCTCTATACTCCATATCATTGACAAGATAATGGTTTCATTAACATGTACTTTGGGACCCTACACTTATGTATCTGTGGCATGGCTCCTCTTGAGTTGCTATGATCTCTGTCACTGCCTACTTGTGGAGCTGGGAACCTGTGGAATTCAGAACAGCTCCGTGCATCAAGACTTTCCTTATAGAAATATTTCATTTACAAGACTAATTTTTGGTTTTCTTCTTTTCAGTCAAAATATTAATTTCCAATACAATTCCTGGTCTGGACACAGTTATACCAGTTCACAGATGTGATTGCACTATCACTCCCATTTCTAATTCTTTAATCCTTCCAGGATAAATTATTCTAAACATCTTTAAACAGTGCAACTACATCTACACTGAAGAGCTGTGGTCTTCTCATGACACAAAAATAATTAGTCCAAAACACCTAGAAGACAAGTTCTAACAGCCCTTCTCAGCACCTGAGTGCAAGAGATGGAAGAAGCATATTTGTTTCAGTGCACAAATATGGGAAAGATAATCCAAACTCTTATTGGAGCTGCAATAAACAAACAAATAAACAATTTGATTTCTGAGCCCCTTTTTGTGTCTGCTATCCATTTTTAAGATGATATTTTTTCAGCAGTTGAGAAGGGCTGTCTGGCTCTGGTTTTAAATGAAGAGAGGCCTGCTGCTGAGAAACAGGAGAGCTCTGATCTCATGCCTACTCTATCTGAGGAATCCGTGGCGGCTGTTAACTAACTGCTGGGACTCCTGCATCGGTCCTGAAAATGATCTGGCAGGATAAAAGAGCAGGGCTACAGTGCAGTCAGGACCAAGGAAGTACAGTCAGTTAGGCTCAGACTTCATCTCAGGCATCAGATCTCTCTGACGGTGACAAAAATGGCAGCAGCCCAACATGTGGAGAGCTAAACTGCCTCTGTAAGGACATTGCTGCAACTGCTCTCACCCTCCTTTGCTACCCAAGCCTCTTGGTGAACGCCTGCTTGCCTGTTGCTGCTGACAAACACTGTCTGCTTGTGAGTTTTTTGGGGTATTTGCAGCATTCTGAGTGTTCAAACTGACCGTTTTCTCTACTGCCTGACACCCTTCCCAAAAACTAAACTGAAGAACAGCCTAAAATCTGCCAGAACATACACAGAGTTTTCTAGTCTCTCCTACATCTCCCAGAAAGCCTCACTGAAATGAAAACCTGTTTATAAGAAGAAAATACAACAAATCCAAATGCTGGCAAAAGGAAAGTGTGAGAAAAGGGAGGGAGAGAGAGACGTGGGTGAAGACAAGTTGTCTCTTCAAAAGTACAACTGTTATTCCCTTTTCCTTCTTTTATCCTGTCCTGTGGGCATGTGGGCTAATTAGCATGACTTGTACATGCCTGACATCGTATTACATAGGATTTATTACACACAACTCTTTGTTGAGAAGTCTGCCTGTGTGGGAAGTAGCTGAATAAAAAGAAAAAAAAATGATGAATGTAGGAACTTTTAAAGTCTTAACTTCTCCTGCTTTACTAGGATCCAGCACCAGCTGTACAAGTCAATGAAAATTAACCTTCCCTGCTACCTCTTGGATATCCAGTAAACTCAGATTTGATCCGGATGTTCTGATTTCCACGCAGCTAAAATGCAATCAAATGCTTGATTTTGGGGGATAGATTTACTTAAATTGTATTAATTCACAAGGATAAACACAATTAGTAGAGCTCATTAGCTTGCAAAATGTAATTTATTTTCTTGAATATACCCATTTCCTTGGATGAAGAGCTCCATTAGCTTTATTATATTTGCAAAGCTTATATAAAAATCCAAACCATGGCAACAAAGAGAAAATTGTTACTACACAGTCACAGCAGTCACTTTTCCATGTTAAATAAGTTTGGCATTTATTTATATTTAAATGAGAATATCTACCACTATCAAGACCAGGATGTGGGGCAAGTACTTATACAGAATATAATTAAAACTAATTCAAGCAACAAATGTGGCCTGAAATTAAAATACTCCCCCAACTTCTTTAACTGAAAAATGATTCAACGTTCTCCCTCAAAACCCCTGTTTATAATCGCTTAATTATCATAAGCAGCAACAGTAAAGGGACTCTAGCCGTTTACAGTCTCCTAAGATGGGTCTGCATTCAGGCACGTCTGGTTTGCTTAGTGCTCTGCTTTAATTTCCCTGTAATATAAAGGCTGGAGAGTGGAGAAAATGAATACATGGCAAAGTACCTGTCATTACTTGTATCATATCACCGAGGTATTCTGCATGCACAATATAAAAGCGGCCGGTGCAATTTTCATACTGTTATCATTTTTGATATTATACTGTCTAAAAGCAGTGACACACAAAAGAAATGCTTTTATCATTTTCAATGCGGGGATGATACTAATTACATCATCTGTCATCATTATACAGCTAAACAAAACTTTTCTTTCATAGAAAACTGCCATTTAGCAAATTAACGGGTAATGACCCATAATATATGGAAGATTGAAATTTGGGAATTACATTCACATTAGTTTGTTTTCTGCTTTCCCCTCATTTTTATTCCCCGATACATCACGAAAAGGAAGAGAGATGGAGAATTTCTGCAACTCCCTAATTTGCCAACAGCCTGACCGTCCTTTTGGAAATTGGTGCGGGATCATCTCCATCCATATCAATGCAGAGCTTGGTTCTACTTAATGATACAGACTGTCTGCCAAGCCAGGAAAAAGCCAGATGTTGGCATACTGATGCACACAAAAACTGCTGCTGGGGCCAGATCTTCACAATCAGACATGAACCAGTGAGTCGACATTTGCTTGCAAGTAACGGATGGATGCTTGGAAACCAGGTAGTGGAATGAGTGTTGCCTCCTAAAGCCTGACCAGGTCACATAAGATGATGGAACATAAGAGGCACCCGAGATGTTCCAATGAGGAACCCAGCAGTAAGGCCAGGAAGGGTTAATTTCCCCTCCAAGGGCCCTCCTACTGCCTGGACATGGCAGGGTGTAACACTGCAATGGGCAACCTTCAAGTGCCACTTGAGAGTTCTGTAGGGATTACAAGAGGCACAAACCAGTGTGGATGAGCCCTTAGCTCACTCACATGATTTTGGGAAAGAAGAATAAAAAGACTTCATTTTTCATTGTATCTGATCATGCTGAGTTCCTCAACATAGAAATGGAAATAAAATACAGGCTAGCAGGTAGCTAATAGCACAGATTTTAGGTGTGAAGTACTTACTATCAAGATAATGGAGCAAATCCATCTAAATCCAAGAAAGTGTATTTTACCCAAATCTTTTCTCAATCTGAATTTCTGTGGCCCAGATCAGCTACTTCCTTTCACAGGTTCATCCTCCAATATGAGGAAAATTAAAAGGGATATTTCTGGGTGAATTAAGAATAAAAATACTGGTCAAGAGAAGTGCATTTGCTAAGAACTGGACATGTCAATGCATGCATGCTTCAGTCATCAGTAGGTGCTTCAGATACCCAGCAAGTGGTAGCATTTGGCCTTTAATTCCCATCATCCACATTGGGATATTTAGGACTTTTCTCTTGCTGTAAAATGATTTCCTGACTTAAGAGAAATTCTGAACTAAATGTATCTGTAAGGTAAGGAAGAGTTCTCAGGTCCAATTTATCATTGTTAAAGTGGATTAAAGGATTTTTTATTAGCAACACTTAGAGCTCACTTCTCCATGCACCTGGAGACATCTACCAGATGAAACCTTCCCCAGTAGACAGCCTGGTCAAATCAAAAGCTGAAAATGAGCGTGTGATGAGCACATTACACAGGCTGATGAGGGCCATGATGAGCTGGGAATTAGTGAGGAAACCTTTGAGAAAAGACCAAGTGCTGGTGGAAACAGCTTACATGGATCTTTTTTTTTTTTTTTTCAGACACTGCTGAACCAAAAATCTCAAGCACCTTGTGGGAGTCTGGTCTACTGCAAGTGCTGTCTCCTCAGGGAGGCAGGTAAGCCTCTCTCTTAACCTTAGACACTCTTACGAGACCTTAATATATTCAACAGTTTATGACAGCACTGGAAATTCTGCGAGATAATATATGACTGTAAGAAGCAGTTTAACAAACCATGAATCAAACCTGTTGACAATATATGTCCAAATTAGCTTTAGTTATGCTAATGAAAATGATGCCTACTTAAACATTGGGTGTATGACATTTAGAGGTAGCTTTCCATGGGCAGATGAGGAAAGCCAGCTTGACTGCAGACACTAGATGTGTTTGCTTGCCACACCTACATCAACATATTTCAGTGTTAATAGGCAAAATTGTATTAATTTTAGGTAGTTTTATAGCAACAATACCAAAATATCCTCTTAATACAGTGATAGTAAAATAATACAAGGGGTGTACTTTGTTACACTGTACTTCTGACAGTGAAGTTTATGCTGAGGTGATCTTTAAGAACCCTTCCAACACAAACCATTCTATGATTCTATGATCTGCTGAGACTCTTGGATCTATTGCTGAAACTTAGGACAGCATTCAGATTATGATAAATACAAGTGTATTCAAGTTGGTTAGGTTTAGAAGTGCCTATAGCATCCATGGAAACCCAATTAATGCAGTCAACAGAGCCAAGAGTGATTAAATTGGGTAACCACAGGAGCTCAGTGCAGTCACTGGTCCCTGGTGCCCTTTGACATGCTCTGGAACAGCTCAAACCCCTACACATAGCCAGCACCTATGAAGAGCTGGCTGCTGCCAGTACCAAGAGACCACATAAGGTGTACTATGGCCCTGGCTGCCTGTGTTTAAATGACTGAGTGACATGATTGCTTTCTAAATTTAGGTAAGTTAGGGAAGAAATCCTACCTAACAGACTTCACTGCTGGTTAGGGTTCTTTAGATTAAGACTTCAGTTTTGAATATAACTGAATCTTCTTTCTCATTTACTAAGCACATAATAGCATTCAAAGATGCCAACGTGCCTTTTCCTCATTAAAGTGTCTTTTTTTTAACATATTCTGTTGTGCATTTAAGATTTTAAGTAAAAGTCTCTTCATCTGTATTTGGGAGGTAGGCTCCACATTCAAAGTAGGATCTTTGAATTCTCCAGAGTTCATGGCTTATAGAAAACTACCAACCCAGCTAAATACTATCTCATTTTTCTTCTCTCCACACTTGAAATATTAATTTCAGTGTCTTGGCATAGTTCCAGACTAGGCAATTATAATCTAGATCCAGATGGGGTAATTATAAATTATACTCTTAAAACCACCTCTCTTATTTCATTTGGATGCAATATGGCTGCTTCTTTTTCTGTCATAAACACAGAATGTGGTCCTGCTCTACTCCAGGGCTGGCTACCTCCAGCTACACTGCAGTGTGAAGCTATCTTAAAAACCCAACATTGCTCTCCAAGTGTTCAAAGGGGTAGGAACCAGCCACTGTTACTGACTTCATAAATGCAAAAAGGCTTTGGTTTTTGTTTGTTTGTTTTTAAACAGGCTCCTTCTCTTAACTGTCTATTAAAATATATTTGCATATTTAGAATTTGCCTTCTAAATACATTAACATGTTATTTCCAGACACTTATATAGATCTTCAGTATATAAATATACCTTCTCTATTTTCTTGAAAACACAAAAAGAAGACTTGGCTTCCAAAAATATGAAATCTTACTGAAATACGGAATCTCTCTCTCCAACATCCAAGAATTTGGACTAAAATATACAGTAAAATAGTTTCCTGTGGTCAGTAAAATTCTTGATTAAATTTACACGTAAAGCCAAGAGGTGTTTTCATCACTACTTTATCTCTGTGAAAGTGAATTAAAGCATCCCTGACTGGTAACACCCACATTCACTGCCTTTGTTTTGCATATATGGCGAGCAGTGATGGTTTATCCAAATTAATATGGGGAATTTCCAGGGAAGGGCTCTGAGCTCCAATGTAAGTACTCACAGAAGAAAATCTTACTGGTGTGGGGCTTTACCAGGTTGTAATGTACTCAATTCCAATTCATGAGCAGATTTGAGTGTCCTTGAAGAGCTGATCCTCAGACAGGATGTCAAATTTACTTTTACCATTCTGGCAAATAAAATACATGAGTAACCATCTTACTCTGAAGCTGAAGGAACACAAGCCCCCATTCTCACTACATTTATACTAATGAAATAGAGATTTCTGTGCTTCTTCAGGATGCAAGAATACCCTACATGCCAATGGTTAATTATCTGCATCTGTCTAAACCTGAAATAACTTGAGTGATTCCTGCTGGAGGTACCTGCTATCCATCTAGCAAATGTTCTTCTGAAATGCTCCTGAGAAGCACTTTTCTATTTGGATGTTCAATATGGCTTCCAAATCAGAGCTCTAACCAGCCTGCAGAAGTCTAAAACAATCTTCAAAGAAATGATCTGCTTATAAACATTTCTCCAAGCAGAGTCTGCCCGTGATAGGAGTACATCTAGCAGAAAAACATCTAAACCCCAGCACATCCAGCCATCTAGAAAATTCACATCTGCAACAAAGTCCTCACAGTGTGCAATTTCCTAGGTTACAGGCAATAGGAATCTACTAGCACTGCTCCTCCATCTGTTTTCCATAGGATGGTACTGTGCAAAATTATCCTTGTTTAAAGGATATCCACAGCTTGGGGATGCAAGGAACATTGCCCTCTTCATGGACAAGGAAAAGGTCATGCAGAGGAGCTGGGCTTGATGGATTTGGATCCTCTACAAATCAGTCAGACTGACCAGGGGTGTCAGCCCACATTTCTCTTAAGAATTCTTCCTTTTTAGACAATTTTGTCTTTTTCATATCATCTTCTTCATCTTTGCCACAATTCTTCAGTGTGTAGATTGATGGACAAAACACATTTTTTTTCTTCCCTCCAATCTGTTTTAGCTCCTTGGAAGGAATTACAGTCATACTGTGCAAACCTGACTAAGCATCTTGGCATCTCCTGGAGCCAAATGCTTCTGACTTAATTGTTGGTACACAGAGGTGTATGTATACATTCTGTCTGTAGTCTTGGTCAAATGCTTCACTTGAACCTCCTGATTTTGTCACCAGCCCAGGGATTTTCTCAGTACAGCAGGCAGCATGTACAGCACTACAAGCTGTAACAGCCTGAATGTAACATGACAACACTTCACATTCTAGCTGATGGAAGCTTTGTCTCTGAGTAATCATTCCTGCAAACTCACATACCTCCTTCCTAGTGATAAATTCAATACCTTATAATACTTTCCAGAATACCTAGTCTTGGTATCTAAGGTAATGAATTGTTAAATATTAAGATGGAAGTATAAACAAATACCTTGCTACCCTCAATGTGGCACAAGAAACAAGATATAGGACAAGAGGAAATGGCCTCAAGTTGAGCCAGGGGATGTTTAGATGGATATCAGGAAAAATTACATAATTCTACAGAGAAACCTGAATATACACATAACACAAAACAGGTTGAATGCAAGAAGTTGAACCACCCTACTGAACTAAGAACTGAGCAGCAGATCTTTGTGACAATGTACAGGAACACCACACACAGAAACAAGTAAGTCCACTGCTGGGAAGAATCTATTGCATGCACCATTCAAATTGTTGCCTAAATTATTTCCTACTTAAACAATGAAAGAAAAACGAAATAAAATAAAGCATTACTACAAATGCTTGTGAACTTACAAAACACAAATCCTTCATCTCCTTTAAGCATGTTTCCTGTGAACACAGAAGGCATCTGAAACAGATTTGTGGGACATTACAGCAAAACTAGTTTCCTGACAGTTATTCTAGTATTTGTAGCCTTACAAAATATGCACGTTATTTAAAGACAATCAGTTAATTAGAAAAAAAATAAGTAATTTCATAAGAGCATTTTGAAGATATAAAGTGTTATGCAATCCCATGTTACTACGATTATTGACTGCAGCACAAAGCTCAGCCTCAGTGTGGGATAGAGAAGCTTATCATCAGAAATCTCAAGGCACAGCAAGTTAAAGTCACTATTTGGAAATATTTGTATTTCACAAATCTGGTGAGATTTTTTTTTTAACCTAACATGGGATAGACTCATTCTCATTCTGAATGTGAGACAGAAATGCTTTTTCTTCATTCATTCAGGGTTCAGGCCCTGCTCCATGGTGGACTGATGATTACAAAAAGAAAAAAGCATTTCCACTTCCTTGTAGGAAAATCAAAAATCTTTTTTTTTTTTCAATTTAATAAATCCATTGTCTAGGGATTTCTGGAGATCACAGAATAGCCCATTTCGAGATCATTTAAGCATATACATAAATGCACAATCTGTCTCCTGATGGACCCAGTTAGTCCAGTTTCTCTGCTGACTCTGTAGTATCTATAACTTGACTGTTCATTTTTTAAGTCTTGACAGCAGAAGAAGTAGAATTACTCTACTGTGAAGAGGAAGAAATCTTGGAAATTCAAAGAAAGGCCAGATTTGTGGAGAGAACTGAATGCCCTAAGCTGGCTCCAGGCATATGAGGGTAGAGTGAAAGGGAACAGGTATGTTTGCTATTGCAACCAAAGGGTTAGATGCAGACAAGGGCTGCATCTAAATACATATCAGGAGTTGAGTAAGAGAGAGGACCAAAGGAAGACAAGGTCAGAGAAATCAAAAACCAAATACAAGGAGTTCTGAAAGGAGAACAGAGACTCTCTGCAAGTGTTTTGGACAATTAATACTTTACAGAACAATGAAATGCAGTTCCAGCTCTCTGCAAGGGATTTTGGAAACTGAGTGTGGGTGGGTGAATGGATGGGTGGGTAGCCTACCTAGAAATTTGGGTGACATTTATAAATAGTTACCACTTATGTATTCTGTGTCAAAAGGCAGCCTAGATTTTTGTTATCATCTAGCTAGCCCCTGAGAAATTTTGCACTTTTTGAACATAGTGTTGTGTGGATAGGATAGCAAATAGTAATTCTACAAAACTCTGCTACCTCTCAGACTTATTTTGAATGTATTTAGTGGCCACTTTCAGGGATAAAACCATATTTGCTAGCAAAACACAAACCATGCCCTAGACTTCAGGTTGGGAAGAAAATCTTCAAAATTATCACTGTCTCATTATTTAAAGAGATCTTCAAGTGATGACATAATATCATGTAAGAGAGTAACCTCAAAGTTCTTCAGCTCTGTCCTCTCAAGAAGAGATGAACTACAGTTGCAAAGCTGGTGCTTATTTAAAATAACATTAAAAAGCAGCAGCATGGAACAGATGACTTCTGTGAGCAGCTGCAAGGAGTTTTAATACACTTTAGTAACCCCCCACTTTTCTTTACAATAACTCTCATAAAATATTGGTAATGGTCAGAGATTCCTGCTCCAGTTAAAACTTGGCAATCTCAAGTCACTCATACTGAGAGCTGTCAATCAAAAAAGAATTTGATGACCTTCTTTATGCTGTACGTTTAGCAAGGGCAATGTTCTAGGACTATTACAAGTCCTCTTTGACTCTTCAGTGCACTTAATCACTGTCTGGCATGACCTGACTGATAGTGGCATTAAAAGACAGGGCAGGAATTACTGAAAATACTCCAACTGGAACACAAGAAGGTGAAATGTATTCCAGACTTGTTTGAGTAAGGGCTTAGATACCTTCATCAACTTGGCAATTTTGTTATGATTATTCTAATGACAGAATACTATAATTAATCTTGATAAAAATCTGATTTTAGAGGATCTGTTCAAGCAATTTGCTTTTAAGTTCATTACTGTGTGTGAACGTGCTGCAACATGAGCCAGCAATGTACCCTTGTGGCAAAGAAGGCTGCTGGTATCCTGGGGCATTAGGCAAAGTATTGCCAGCAGGTTGAGGGATGTGATCCTTACACCACTCAGCAGTGATGAGGCCTCACTTGGAGTGCTGTGTCCAGTTCTAGCCTCCTCAGTACAGGGAAGACATGGACATAGTGGACAAAGGGCCACAAAGATGATAAAGGGATGGAGCATCCTTCCTATGAGGAAAGGCTGAGGGAGCTGGGACTGTTCAGCCTGGAGAAGAGAAGGTTCAGAGAGATCTCACTGATGTATAGAAATACCTGAAGGGAGGGTGCAAAGAAGATGGACTCTGGCACTTTCCAGCAGTGTCCAGTGACAAGACCAGAGGCAATGGGCAAACTGAAACACTGGGTGTTCCCTCTGAACATCAGGAAACGTGTTCTTACTGTCAGGGTGCCTGAGTACTTGCTCAGAAAGGCTGTGGAAACTCCATCCCTGCTGTTATTCAGAAGTCATCTGGACATGATCTTGGGCAAACAGCTCCAGGTGGCCAGAGCTGATCTGGTCCAGGGGTCCCTTCCAGGCTCAGACATTCTGTGAATTCTTAAGCAGCATTCCCAAGCTGAGCTTATGAGCGACCAATAAATAGTTATCTGTATCTTGGTGCCATTTATGCTGCCCCAGAAAATCAAAGCTATTTTAAGAAAAACACAATAAGGAGCATGTACAATGTTAATGGACCTCCATGCTAACCTAACTCTCCTGCAAAAATCAGGAGGTAGAATGCACTGTTATTTCTGCTGTAGGCTTCCTTCACCACAACTATATTCATATATATACACACACATACTAAAATTTTATGTATACTTTTATATCTATAATTTTTATAATCAATCTATTTATCTACCTATCTGTATCCAGAGATACAAAAATAAGGAAGGTTTTCCTAAGGTTACACAGGCCATGTACTGCAGTGCAAGGCAGAGAACTGAAAACAGGCTTTCTAGAGGCTTCATCACACAATACCCTTTAATTAACATCATTAGATTCCAAATGCTAGGTTGCACTTTGAATTTAAACACTCTCCCACCCCTCCAGCATTCATGTCTAGAATGAGATGTGCTCACAGCATTGCAGGTCAAGCTGAAATCCCTTTGAAAATTCAGCCTTTAGTGAAGAAAAAGTTGATGGTTATTGACAAAATGTTGTAATCTGCCTCGTTACTATTCATGATTAAGGAAAGTAAATATTGTCTGAGGCCTAATGAGAATTCCAATGCAATAAAGTCAAGTGTGAAAGGTGCAATCAATAAGTGATGATGCAAGACTATTTGTTTGTAGTTTTGGTATTGTTTAGTTCCTGGTATTTGGTGATGCTTGAAAACGAAGTGTTAAGAAATTAGTGTTACAAGGATTAACGTTCAGATTTTATTTCAGATGTTATGTTTCTACACTCATTACATTCTGAACACTAATTAACGTCTGATTTCTTTTCCTACTAGTTAAGGACTGCAAACCAAGGAATTATAGAACAAAATTACTACAGAAACAAACATCAACATTATTCATGAACATTCACAAATTAAACCCCATGATGTCCATAGCTAATTTGACACTGCAGAAGAAAGTACTGCAATTTTCTGTATTTTCCTCAATTTTTTTGTGTTAGCAACTGATTCAAAGTATATCAAGGTCATAAAGAAAATGCCTTTTCAAGCTGGAATGTTTATGTTCTACATATGGCAGGGCTATCGACCAAGAGTTGAGTTCTGGATTTACTACAAGTCTTGGATATAAAGAAGCACACTGCCTATGAAAAAGTCAAAGACTAAATCTCAGTTATTTCTGCAAGGAAACCAATCTCTTCCAGTCCTCCATCAGACTGATTAATTCCCCTCCATCTGGGCTCAGCTGGGTTGGCAGGCACACAGACCTTGGTCTCACTTTGCCATGGCATGGGATACTGGTAGCTTGTGTCAGAAAGTGAACTGAAGGGATGATTGCTGGCCCTCTCTCTTCTCTGCAGGCACATTGGGAAAGTGACAACTTGTGCTGGCACATCAGCCTGAAGATACTGAAGTTATGTATGAATAGAATTCACAACTGTGTTTTCTGAAGAAGCCACATATAAACTTGGCTCTGTGAACCTCACTGAACATGTCTGCAATTAACATCTGCACGGTTCTGAATATTCTGCTCTATTAATTCCCCTAACACTTAATCTTTAGATTACAGAGCAAAACTAATAGCCACCTTCCAGTACCTGAAGGGAGCTTATAAAAAAGACTGGAGAGGGTCTGTTTATAAAGGCCTGGAGTGAAAGGACAAGAGGCAATAGTTTTAAATTAGAAAGGAGTGGATTTAACAAATAAGGAAGAAGTTCTTTCCCACGAGACTGGTGGGCACTGGAACAGGTTTCCCTGGTGATGTTAGAGGTCCCATCCCTGGACACATTTAAGATGGGGCTTGAGAAGGATCTGAGCAACCTGCTCTAGTTGCAGATGTCCCTGCTGTCAGCAGGGGGTTGGACTAGATAACCTCTAGAGGTCCCTTTCAACCCATAATTCTATGAACTTAGGACATGGATAAAAACCAAGGTGTGGTTCTGTTCTAAAATATTTGGTTACATATCTGTGTAAATTAGGTAGGAGTGTTTGGCACAAATCCTATTCAGAGGGCAATAACAGGCCAAACCAGACACCTCTCAGAACTGCTGTTTGATTGTGTATGGTGAAAGATCCCATGTATTTCACAAAGCAGCTCTACAGTTCCTCACACATTGCTGAAAGCAATAATTAGTTTGAAGCATTATTCATGTCTCACATAATGCAACTGCTTTACAAATTCACTAAGTAAATGGATCATGTAGCTAAGCTTAACATTTGTATTTAACATATTAGAGAAGCAATAAAAAATCCCTTCACAGAATGTAACCCATCCAGACCAAGAACATTCCCTAATTCATGCACAAATTATTTTCTTATGACTAGTCAATGGAATTAGGTAAGAATTAGCTGTGACACTGGAAAGAGGATGACATATCTGTTTTATATCATGATTCTTGTTATCAAAAGGTATATATTGCAGAGCCATGGAAATGACTTGACCCAGTCATGTGAGATCCCTTGACCTATTGCAAACAGCACAATGTACTAACAGTGCCTTTAACTTTTTGGCAACTTGTTTATTTTGTTTAGAAACAGCTAAGAAACCTGCTTCTGCATGAAGACAGTGTAATAGGGCCCCAAACACGTACACACTGAAATGAAAGATAAGTATGGGAAATAAGACATGACGTTTCAAATCAGCTCCCTAATAAAGTCTAAAAATATAAGAAACTCTATTATATTAACCACCAAGAACTGCTCTTTCACTTAAGGGATAGTTGGGTAATTATTCAAACTTGTACAAGACTGGGCTGTCAAGTGAAATAATAATACAGAGTATCTCAGGATAATGAGATAGATCTTAAGGCCATTAGCAGTGGCTCTTATTATAATACTGGCCAAGGTTCCCCAAGAAAGAATATTTAAATGAAACTTGTAGAGAACCAGTTTGAATTTTTCTGTTTGAACAGCTTAGTACTGTCTCATAGCTTCCATTCCTTCCCAGTGAGAAAGGTGCCTACCATGTAAGACTGTGAAATCAGACAGGCTTTAGAGACTGAAATCCCCGAGGGCAGAAATTAAAACAAAAAATAATTTGAAAATTGAGCCACATTGAAATCTATACTGTTTATACCAAGAATCTTACTCTAGCAAGGATTTAAGGTCTGCTTAGATAACTGGTTGTGTCTTCTCTTCCCTGATTCTCTCTCATTCAAAACAATGAAACTCAACATACATATTCTCCAGCTTTAGCTTTGCCAAAAAGAATTGCAGCTTTAGACATAAGGGGTTTTAAGATTGGAAACTGAGTGAGAGATTACTTTTTCTTTATAAAATAGGTCCTGCTTCTGAGACATTTGTATATGCATGCTTTGTTATCTTAGGTTTGTTTGTTTTTAAACACCTCAGGAGCAGGAATAATTCAAAAGCTGATGGTAATTGAGAAGCTAGCTAATCCCTAGGAAAACAGCTGTCTAGCTCATTTATAAGGCACAGTATGGCTAATGTGTCATAGATTAGAAAAACTGCTTGTTTTTATATTCTCCTTATGAGCCTCTCCTAGGCACAAAGGCTTCCAAATATCTGACCAGAGCTAGGTCTGGCATGCCTGGCATACTCTAGTGAGGAACCCTGCTCCTCACCTTAATGAATGTTTCCTCGGCTGACTGCACTCTGTGGTGCTCAGACAATTAGACTCGACCAGGGTTTACAGCAGTTTAAGCAAGAATGCTGACTAAGCCTTTGCAAATCAAATATTAAAAGACTGATTAAATATTTTACGATCATTTTACTTAGGCTCTGATTTGAATTTTACTTCATCTGCTAGCCAGAGATACGCTGAAGGTTAATTGTTGGAGGAAGAGTAAATAACAGCTGATGCTGCTGGCTCTAAGTATGCAAGGCATTTAAGAGTATTCCTAACCTCAAGTGTGCAGTCACTGACATGCTCATTTGTCTCACTAGGTTAGTGTCACCAGGGCTCAGATATGTGATCAAATTACCGCAGTGAAAGTGGTTTAAGCTTATGTGTTTTTCCTTGTATTGTATATTTGCACATGCCTCCAATGACACCAAGTAATCCTTTAAATTGTGTTAATTTGATCATGTATCTGAGTATCCAGTGCAGTAAATTGGGATAGGTGGCTATGAAAAGTGGAGACGAAGCCTTTTAGAAGACAAATAGCTTCCATGGAGAAGAGAGACATCCAGCAGAACAACTACAGCTCAGTCTACCTGGATTTGAGTATAAATCTCTCCCCTTTCTCCTTCCACAAAATCAAGGGTTTGTAACTTATAAACCTGACCTGAAAAACAAATGCTTTTGTGGATTTTTATTTTTTTAAAGGCCAAGAATAAACAACATTCCTACACAGGAATTGTTGAGTCAATTTTTGGCTACCTGACTGGGCCTGTATCACTTAAAACCCATCTAGATCTTAAAGAGAAATTCAGAAGCTCACCATCCAGCAAGTATCCTCATTTGGGCTTGGAGCTGGAGTTAAAAGCAGTCCAAATATTTAGCTTTAGAAAAGTACTGCTGAGCTTCTGCCTGAACTCCTTTCAAGAGGTGTTTGGTAAGGATTTGCACATACCAAAGTACAATTTAGGTAATGAGCAAGAAGAGTTATTGGACTAATCATTTTTAATGGAGATTCCTTGTCTTTAATACAGAGCTACACAATAGAACTTAATAGCTTGTGGCAAGTAAATAATTTACACATGGATTGTGTCTGAATACAAATGTATACATAAAATATCACAGACTTAATGAAGCCTTTGGGGTGTTTTTTTAAAAATCAATGTAATTGATTTTGCTGATAGGTCTGCATTTATATTTTTGTAAGCTACATTTCTCTATACCTGAGCATGTGGCACACTCATAATTTTTAAGGGAGTCAGGGAAAACTCTGCAAATGAAATCAGAAACTGAGTACAAGGAGCGTAGGTAGTTTTGGAGTGTCTAGGGTAAGACACTCAGAAATAACACTTGAATGCAACCCAGTGGTGTGGCTCATTTAGAAACTACTTATCAGAAAAGGTCAACCTCTGAGGAATGCTCATGACTATTCAGGATGTTTTGCAGCATTTGAGCCCAATGAAGCTGGTAATGAGGAGTTTTCCCCTTAACACTGAATGTTTTGGGCTGTTCAGCTTCAGTCGTCAGGGTTGCTTTGCATTTGGCTTGGGCTTGTACTAGAGTGGGGAGAAGATAATGGTTGAAGACAGTGGTTAAGTGTTGTGACTTCTGCACAACTGAAGCCAGAAGGAAAGTGGCCAGATGGAAACATGGGTGTGTGTTTCGAAGGGATGGGATGGTGGTTGCTTTACCACTGGGAGCATCAGCTTATCTGATGGGCCCAAAAGCTGTTTTCCACTGCGGAATACACCCACAGCTCTTCTTCCTTCTTTCTAACACACTGCTTCTTGCTGTCATTAACTCACAAAAATGTTGCATTAAAGGCAAATGTGGAGACAGCTGCTGGAGCTGGGCTGGTGGTGGGGAGGCCCAGGCGCCCACCACCATTCCTTGGCCCCACCACCCGCAGTGGCCCCACCTCCCTCTGTAGTGCCGAGCCGCCTGCCTTACCTTTGGGGTGCCAGGGGTCCGTGAACTCGTACTTCCCCACGCCGATCGTCCGCAGCATCTGCACCCCATTGGTGTTGTCTGTGCCCCCCGCTGTGCTGGGGGGCGGCGGGGCGACCGCCTGCCCGTTGGTGGCCGGCGCGCTGCTGGGCAAGGCGGCCGAGGGCAGGGCTGGTGGCGGCGGCGGCAGCATGGGGCAGGTCAGGTGGCCGTTGCCGACCGCCCCGGGGCCCGGGTGGGCCACCGGGCCCACGCCGCTCATGGAGGACATGCTGAGAGGCTGGCTGTTGGTGTACAAGGGCTGACTCTGGAGGTTGACCACCATGTTGCTGAGGGGCTGCGAAGGCTGCGGCTGGAGCTGGTAGTGCGCCGGCATCAGCGGGAGCTGGGGGGTGACGTGCGGAGGGAGGGAGGGCGTCACACCGATGACGGGCGCCTGGACGTTGGCGGCCGGGCTGAAGGTGGGCGGCTGCGTCATCCCGTAGGAATGCGTGATCAGGGTGGGCTGGCTGCCTGCCGCCACCGTGGTGACCCAGGGCGCTGCACCTGCCGCGTGAAGGAAGGCCGGCAATGGTGGCAGGCTCGGCATGAGGGAGGCCAGAACAAAAACACCTCCCCCCACCCCAGCGTTCCCCTCCCGCACCCGTCTACTACCAAATTGTGCCGACGTGTCCTACTCCTTCACAGTATCTAAAGCAGTTCAGGGGCTGGAACTGTTCCCAACCGGTAAGTGCATAAAATTGCTACGGTGACGTGAGCGCAATTGTTAAAATACTCATCAGGTGACATGCGGCATGTTTGCAGGTTTATGTATTTTGCACTTTACACAGCTTAAGCGCACGCTTCCAAGAAAATTAACCTCTTTCCCCACCGTGCTTTCATGGCTCCCTGACAAACACTCTGTGTGTATAATAATGGTGCTCCAGCCACTACAAAGAGATTGTAATTAGGCGTCTGGCATAGCAGCACAATGTATGATATGTGTCTGGAAGCTGAAAATCATTTCAGGTAGTTCTGGACATAAAAGAGGTCTTAAAGTATTACAGAGTGCCTTTTCCTCTTGTGAAGGTAAAGGAGGAAAAAAACAAACCCACTCTAATGAACTTGCAGGCATCTTAATACATTTATATTAGCCCCAGCACAGAAGAAACTTGAGGGGTCTTTACAATGAGGGAAAAATCCTGCTAAAGAATAATGAAAGCGCTCACAATGAAGTCTAATTTGCGGAGGTAAATGGAGATAGCGCATTGAATTTACTTTGAACTAGTTCCCCTTGTAGAATTACAAATAAGATTCAAAACATACCTGGGTTTTCATTCTCCCTCATCTGTTTAGATGGAGGCTCATCAGTGTCCCAGGGCGTGGACTGATTGATGGGTGTCTGTCCCCACCTGACGCTTGTTGCAAGTCCTTGAGGCTGATTTTCAGTCTTGGAAATGCAAGGTGTCTACCAGAGAGAAAGAAAAATACAGACCAAAAATGGTTAGACTATTGGGAATAATCACTGTTTGTCACAGCTAGTAGCTTGTTTGTTTGTTTGTTACAGTCCAAGAGGATATTCTAAGGTCTTTTAAACATCACTAACTTCCAGGCTTGTATGTTTGTGTGGAAAACCAGCATACTTGTTAAAAAAACCCAACAAACCTTCTAGAAATCTAATAGACCCACCTTTAGAAAAAAATCCACAGCAAACTAGCATTTTCAGAAATATGTTGCTTCTTTTCCCTTGGAAAAAAAAAACCAAAACACCCCACAGATATGGTAATACCCATTCAGGCACAGCTTACATAAAATGGAACAATCTTCTGTTTGCTCAATCTCTACCAAAAATGGTGAGTTTTGTTTAGCAGAAGACAGAACAAGAGAGACTTATTTACAGCTGTGGGACAAATTACTGTAGAACAGTAAAGAGAAGTCTTAGTATTTACTGTCTGTCAGCCCTTAAAATTGAATGCCAATAAAAAAAAAAAGCAGCATAAACAGTCATTGGCTGCTAAAGTGGGTATGTTGGCAGTTCTTCAGAGATGTTAAAATAACTGTA
Source organism: Ceyx melanurus (assembly GCA_024611195.1). NCBI lineage: Eukaryota > Metazoa > Chordata > Aves > Coraciiformes > Alcedinidae > Ceyx > Ceyx melanurus. The sequence continues at coordinate 43,372 of JANHGL010001139.1, forward strand.
AAGTAGGGGAAGGATCAGGGCTGAATAATCATCAAAGGGATATGATCTGAAAGAGATTTCTTGATAAAGACACTATCACATGGATTTAAATGCTAATCCAGGACCCCCCCCCCAACCCCTCAGTGTTAGGGGCTGTTCCCAAAGAACCTGTCTTTGCTGGGAAAAGGCCTGTAGAAAACGAGGGTGCTCCAACAGGTTTCATTTATTTAACTCCACAGCGTATTTCATTGCTGGAAGATTAAAAGTTTTTTTGTTTTGTTTTTACTGGTGTCAGAACCTCTCAACCAAGAAAACGGAACCAGCTGCCTATTGCTGAATGAGTATTGAGGACTGAAGCCATAAAGAACAGGAGACCAGTCTGAGCGATTGCTTGTTTGCCTTACATCTGGGAAGTAATTTAGCTCTGAGACAGGGGTACAGCGGCTCCATAAATGCCCTGGGTCACACAGTACCAATGAAATCTCTGTCAACACCAGCAGCTTTTTTTCCCCATCGCCAGTACCTCAATCACCCCATGAAAAGAAGTCATTAGCAGACCCATTCATACCCTCTGCAAATACATGCACACCTTTCCCAAGCCCATCACTCATTCCTCCTGCCTGTAAATCCATTGAAGGTTCTTCCTGCCCTCCCTTCTCCCTGGCTAACACCCCCGCTAGCTTTTCTGCCCTGCTCCAACCTTCACCCAAGTGCCTCTGACATCTAGCACGCACTCCCTTTTCCACCTGAGCTTTACTCTTCTTGGGATCTGGGAGTCACAAGTTCTAGATGCAGACCTTGCTGGAGGACAGGGTTTTCCTTGTGCTGCTCTTTGCTCCCAAAAGCCATGATGGGAATATTTTCCTCACTAGAAATTCTATACTTTGTTAAATGCAGATCTTTGCAGGGAAATGTGATTCCTGATGTCTTTTATTTATTTAATTTTTTTCCCCTTGTATGGAATCTTGAAGTTATAATTTTCAGCTTGTGTGCAACTAATATATATATTTTTTAATGCCTACATTTAATTTCCATGGGTTTGGGTGTCTTTTGGTTTGCGTTCGCTTTTTTAAAATTAAAATTAAAATGAGAGTCAGTCAGAAAAGGCAAAAATAGAGGCCATGCAGACAAGCAACAGCTTTAAGATTCATTCTGTTGTACTCATGGCAAAGAAAGGGCAGGAGGGAAAGAAACAAATCTGAATATCTTTAGCTTTTACATTGAACAAAATCTTTGACACAGGAGGACATAACACTTTTGGTGGTTTCCCAGTTGATGTTAGCAATGTCCCTTTGGTTCTAGCTAAACTGTTTGGCCACTGAGTAGAAAAAGAGAAAAGAAAGCACCACCAGCATTCTCTGCCTATGTATCACCTAAAATACTTCCCCCAGAAACTCTATTATTTATCCCAAAGCAAGGCTTCAACAAACAGTAAATGCAATACAAAGAAATGGCCATTTTTATGAATCATCAAAGACACAGAGGAGGATTCAGAATTCAAGTCATGCCCCACATGTTCCACATGTGGCATCTCTGTGTTGCATTTCTTTGTTGTATGAACTGGGTCTTACAAATGGGTTTGAAATAAATACTTCTCATTATTGTGTGGCATTGTCAAGATGTGCAGCACCTTGTATAACTTTTTTACATCCCCAGGCTGCTTTGAAACAGTGCGGGTGTAAAATAAGACAAAATATTCCTGTACCTTAAATAATACAGAGCCACACACATGCTATAATTTCAAAAGAACCCATACGTTCTGTACAGAATGGGTAAGAAAGGGAGTATGTGACACAGCTCTCCTAAATCCTACAAATATCCAGTTGCCTATTTTGCAACTGAAAGCTTGCCTTACAAAAAAAAAACAGAGCAGCACATCAGACACATTGGAAACTGGTGGAGTTAGCACCCAAATCTAGACCTAAATTCCATACTTGGAGCATTAATAAAGATGAAGGAGCTTTGCAGGTTTGCTGTCAATAAATACTTCTCCGCTTCCACATAATGCTAGGTTTTTTCCTTTATTTTTTTTTTTTTCCCCACAAACCCTGCTTCTTAGAGGCTCAGTGGATTTAAATGCACAAGTCCAGCACATTGCTTTCAAACTCTGAGCTTGTATTTATTTGATCAGAAAAAGCTAGAGATTAGGCAGTATGAAATCGCAACACACATTCATGAGACAGAGTTTAGACAATAATGGTGGTGGAAACAGAAAAACAACTTACTGAACTTTTATTTTTTTTTTCCTATATGTACTTCTGGTCCCTGATCTAATTTCTGCACTATTCTTCTCAATACATGAAGGGTTACATTAGAAGTGTTACGTGTCTCTGATCCGATTGCAGCAACAACCCATTTGCGTATCTGGAAAGCAAAATTATTTCCAACGTTCTCAAACAAAGGAACTTTCTGTCCATGCGCTCAGGCACATGACAGTGCTCTATTTGATGCTTTTAATGTACAACACAAATGACCATAAAATGGCCTGTATTATGCTAGTTGTGCAGGGGGAAGAGATGTGTTCCATTAGTGATCTGCAGACTTCACAGAAACTAATTGTACTATGTTACACTTTTATCTTTAGCTTTCATGTCAGACGCTTGTTTGAATTAAACACGAAACACATGAAAAAAGAAAATGCATTACAAAATCTACTGGGTATACATTTTAAAATGCTGCCAAATGTCTATTTACATGAAAAGACAAGAAGGTTTCTAAAAGGTCTGTTGAAGCCTGGCTAGTCAACAGTAGCATTGGCTATTTAATTGCCTGAAATTCATGGCAGAGTACAAAGATTACTAAAGCAATTATCAGCATCTTTGTAGCGCCCCTAAAAGATTCAGTCTGTGCTCTTTGTCATGGATAGAGTACCCCAAATCCAACACTGAGGATTTTTTCCTTCTTTTGTTTGAAATAACCATTAAGAACAAATAAAATTTCCAGTTGAAGGTTGTATTTCACCTCACACCTGCCACTTTGAACTCCAGCAGTGAGCAATCTCCCAGTTTTAAGGAAATTAACTGCAATACAGATGTACAGGCAGAATGGAGAAAGATGGAACAATTTCAGAATTACATGAGACTAACACAGACAAGTTGCCAGGTTGTCGATTTTTTGTAGCTCAGACAGTCATATGTTGCCCACAGGCAACAGTAATTGGTGTACAGCTGCTCCACTGAACCTTATTAAATTAAAACATTAAAAACCTCCAGATTCATGGGGTTTTCCAGAATATCTACAAGAAAGTTTGAGAGTTCACAGCAATGAGTTGGTGATAAAGATGGGGAAATAGTGATTCAGTCTATGCTGCATCAGTTTACATGGTTACTATTAGGTGTTTAAGAGGCAGAGCTACAGCTAAGTCTGACTTCAAGTCCTAAATTTACAAATATTTGATGAAATAAGACCTAAACTTAGTAAGACCATTTTTACATCAATGGAAACATAAAACCTCCTTCACTGCTACCAGCATTACAGAGTATGTTAGTAGAATTAAAAAAAACCCAAACCAATACAATAAGACCAAAAATCCAACAATAAAAATTCCACCACAATTTTCCCAAGTTCAACACTTCCTGGGAGGTCCTTTAAAAACATTTGAGCATTTTCCCCAAAGTCTTGTAAAACTGCTGACATATATCCTGCTACAACTCAGAGCAGTAAGACCTGTTCAAACAGTTTCATGAGCACAAAAGGACTAATCTGGATAGAGGGAGCCTATTTGTGGTTCACAACAACCAAAATTATTTTACTAAGGCCTTCATTAAAACTGATGGATGAGAAGTACTGGTTCTCTGTTCCAATTATCAAAAAGAGATTGGGAATGGCAGCTTAATACTAAGATAATGTATCCAATATGCAACCCACTCTATTTTCTCTCTCCATTGAAAATAAAAAGGCTAAGACACATGCATGCATAGAAGCAAACATTTCCTCCCACGAATTCAAGTTTTATGGCCTGTCATGGGTAAAAGCAACTCCAATTTAATGAGGGAATTCCTTTTAAAGCTGTTAGCTATGCCTTGCTCTAACAAGTAATGACTGGTAGTCCTGGTTGGGTTTTAAGCCTGAACTTGTCTGGTGCCCTAAAAAGCTTAGTGGTCTCTGTGCCAAAAAGCTGATCATCTAACTTGTAGTTCATGCTTCTAAATATTGCATAAAACAGGTATTATCTGTGTGCATGAGGCACACATGTAAGATCTGAACCACACAGGGATAGAACTTCATCTGGGGTGAATTCTTTGTTGAACAGTATCCCAAGCATATTTCTGAGTCTAGTCTGTGTCCAAAGAAGCTCTTAAGGATAGATGCAGAGCTTTTAAAGATGCAGTGATGACAGCAGCATCTCCCTAGCTGTTGGGCTGAGCTACAGAAATGAAAATTGTTGGTTTAAGAGATGGATATACTGTAATGTATTAAAAACCTAAGAGATACGGACAGGCCAGCATGCAAAAAGAGCAGAACGAGATGTCCTGCAGTAAAACCTCATTCAAGAACTTGCTCATGGGTGGAGAGAACTCATCTACCTTACAGTTCCCATCACCAGGCAATTCTGCGATGACACAGCGTTGTTTTTCTCTTTCCAAAGCTAATGTGGGAGCAGCGAGAAAGAGAATAATGCAGTTAACTCATAGGAGAAGTGTTGCTACCCTGCATAAAAGACAACAGAAGTCTTAGTTCCCTCTTGAGTGGAGAGAATAACTCAATACTGGCATCTCAAACACCATCGGGTGACAAGCCACCAGCCAGTGTGATTGTATTATACTATGGTTTAGCCTCCAGGCAAGACACATGGCTTAGCAGCAGGGCACAGTCTGTATCCATTTCTGTTTTCCAGAGGATTTTAAACACTTCCCACCTTGATGTTAATGACATGGGTGTAGAGAAACACGTGAGTGCAGTGGGGCCCACATCCCAGACAGGCACAGCACAACTTTACCCGGCTCCACGCACAGAGGAGCTTCTCCCAACCCAGTTTGAGAGCTGCTAAGGCAGCAGATGTATAAGCATGTCCAGACACTTCCCCCACCCCGCCAACCCCGTCTTTCCAGGACTGAGCCTCTTTGCCATCTCATTCACATTTGTGCCTCAGTTAACCTCCTAAATAAGACAGTCAATCAAATTCCCCCAGCTCTGACAATGCATGGGAAGAGAACTCCATCCTGGGAATGGGTCAACTGCTACTGTCTCATTACCCGTTTCTGAGGCTCACTATCCACATTGGCAGCAGGTTTGGGGAGGGAGAATGAGGTTATGGAAAAGGAGGGAGAAAGATGGAATAGAAGAAAGTTGTGAGTTGACCACAGGTGGTATCTCTTTCTTTCTGGTGGCTTCACTGCCCAGGACAACCACCGCTCTCACACCAGTGTTCCAGTTAGGCTCTCAGCATGAGCTGGGAATGAATGTGGGACCATGGAATGATAAGAAGTGATTAATAAATGGCACTTTGTATTCTGCCTTGGCAAATTTGACCACCAGAGGCTCAGGTACTCACCCAGCTGCCTTCGTTTCTCAGCGAGAACATCAGGGAACGGAGCTGAGGTATCGAACCAAGGTCCCGGCTGCGACACTTGCTGCTCCAGGACACCAGGGACATCAGCGCACGACACTGGGTTCGAGCACAGAAGCCCCACTTTAGCCTGAGCAGAACCTCCTCTGCTAACACGGTTGGCATGCAGATCAACCCCACATCAGAGCATAGCTACGAATGCAAAATCAACGGAGGAGAAAATGCGCCGCACGAGGGACAACGCGGCGGCAGGTACTACAGAGAACATGCACTGAGCAACGCGAGAGGGCTCTCAGAGATCCTGCAGGCATCCCATGCTAGAAGCAGATAAATCCAGTTCATCCTAAGTGCTTTTTTGTCAGAGGGCAGAAGGAAATATGGGTAATAATGGAGTAAGTGCTTGTCAGACCAGAATCCCAAGGGCGTACAAAGGATGTAACCCTTGTGTACTGGCAAAGCTACTCAAGAATGACCTAATGGTGGACTGCTGGAAAACTCAACATTGATCTTGAATGCAAATGTTGGCCATTGATAGGTTCAGAAGTCACTCCATATGGCATTTTTGCCCCAAATTTCCCATGCATTTCTTTAAATTATCCAAACAGAACCCTGAACTTCATTCTGGTTCAGGGCCTAAAGAATTATAAATAAAGAGAGGAATACTAATATGCTAAAAGCTGTGTCACTTTAGGGTCCAATCCCAGTATTGTTACTTCTACTAAAGTTCCCTTTTGTTGTATTGGATGCCGACATCTTTCATTCAAGCCCTCTGAATTCAGTGTTTCCGTTGTAGTACACACTCCGTGGCAGGAAAGTGCATGTTCTCTGCCTACACAGCAGGCACATTAAAAAGAAAAAAATAAAAAAAGAAAGAAAAAAAAAAGAAGAAAAAAAAAAGAGAAACAAGATAAGCCTGTGAGTGTTGAACAGTGCTGCATGATATTACTGATTTATTAACTTGCCTTGATCAGTAAGGCTATCATCAAGAGCACACTTAGTTTGCACATAAATTTCACTTTCTAACAAGCACTTCTGTGTGCTCACTTTAGTTTCCATAATCTGACCCAGGTCTCAGGAAGCTTTCTTTAAGGGAGAACAGAGAATTCTTTTTTCTACAAAAAGGATCAAAGTAAACTCGGTCAACTCTCAAACAAAAGGACAGTCAGTACTGTGGAAACAGCATGCTTACCTTTCACAGCAAAAAGAAAAACAAGCCTATAGGTCCAGATTCATCCCTGCATTAAGTTCATCAACATCAATTGAGCTATTAAACTGTGGCTGAATTTGGCTCATAGCAATTTAAAAATTTCAGTTTTCTTTGAGAGTCTTCCATCAGTAAGATGCTAATTTAATGCATAATTTAAACTCCGCTGTCCTTTAACTCAGCATTTGTAAATAATTAAAAAAGAACTAAAAATCATTTTACATTTATAAAGCTGCCTCCCTTTTTCTAATGCAAAACAACAAAGACTTTTCAATCAAGAATTTATTTATTCTTTAAATCTGAAAGTAAAAGCCGTATAAAAGATGAGGGGAAGCTGATTTACAAGATAAAACAATTAGCTCTGGGATATGTACATTAAGACTAATAAATTTCACATCATATTTTAAAGGAGCGGAGGAGGAATCCCGGATATATTAGACTTTATTCAAATTCTATTGAAATGTTCAATTAAGAGCATCTTATGAAGGTAAATTATGCAGTCACTAAAATTAAAATGTGAAAAACAGGATTAGAGCGCTGCATCTCTCAAAGAGGCTGCACACTTTAATAATCCATCCCTTTTCCTATACACAAGATAACATCTAAAATCTGGCTATTCCTGTAATTGCTTCAGTCTTGTTAAAAATTTGGGTCGTGCAGCAGAAATGTAAATGTATTCTACAGTAAAAACACTAAAATAATATACTGCATTGCCTTTTAATCCAAAATCACGTATCTCAATGATTCTTATTAATTTTTTTTATTTTTTTTTTTTCTGTGCAGACAGATGAAAATGCATTTTAAGACTCAAACAAGTCTGTGCAAAAACAGCTCGAACCCATCAATCTCCCAGTTGGTTCTTAAAAGAAGCTAAACATTCACCAAGCTGTTCCAACCAGACGTGACTGGAAGATCCTTTTTGGGAATGAAGTCTCAAGATGCAACCCTGCTTCCATTCAGATTCATGGCTTTAATAACACAAGAAGTTCAGTGCAGGATCAGGCAGTTGGGGGGTCATTTAATTTGATTTACAATAGAGTGCTAATATATGGTTTTTCTGGAAACACAGTCATCTTCCTCTCCAATTTTTCTGCTCTGTAGGTTTTACATCAAAGCAGTCTTGCTCATTTTATTTCTGTATCTCCACGCTAGTGGTAGGAAGCTGCTCTGTTCTCCTGTTTTCCTTCAGCAGAACTGATTCGTGGACTAGTATGAACGCTTCAGCTGTCTCAACCATCCTTCTAAAAGATTTATGGCAAACACATCACATACCAAGCTATAAATCTAGCAAATGACTATTAGACATACTTTGCTGTCCACAGACACACAATTTAAAGTAAAACAGATAATGGTATAGTCATGGCTAGTGTTAGTAGTAGGCCTGCCAAAATTATGCTACATTGCCACCCATTTTATCCAAGCATCTCACTATTATTTTTGGGATGTGAAACAGACGATCCTTCAATATCCCTCTATTCATGGCAACCTCTGAAACTAAACAGACCTTCATCATCCAAGGATAAATGGGTATCATTAAGATTAAGGCCTGATTATATCTCCTTCAACAACAAATTGTTTTACATTTCCTTACATTTTATTCCTTCAATATGAAATTCCTCTAGGTGTCCAGTTTGGGCCAGTGGACTCAATCAGAAGAGGAAATTCCATAAGGGTGGGGAGTGTGGTGAAAGATTTCTGCTTCTGAAAATCCTCTGCTATATGTCTTCTAAGGAAAATTTATGCTACTGACAACATTAAACCTCCTACTCTCTTTGCTCTTGGGAAGTTAACACAGAGTAAACCACCTCTAAAAATAATCTTCCACTCAAGAAACATTAGGGTGACAGGGAGAGAGAAAGGGGGGTTATTGTGAGCCCTAAATAACACAGGTTGGTTCTTTAAGCCATTTAGGGAAGGACCAGCTAAAATTAAATGACCTTTGGTAGGGATACCTCACCTACAATGGCGAGTCATGATCTGATCTTCCTAATTCTCTTCCTCCGCTGTTGCAGGTCATGGGCTATCAGAAGCTACTATTTCTGCTAGGATGGGTGCAGGGCAGACAGTGCCCTCGTAACCCCACCAGGATGAACTCCCAGGGAGACCAGCCTGGGGTCCTTGCAGGTAATACCTGCTAAGAGGCTGCGTATCCCCTGCTGAACTTGTTGGCTCTTAGGAGAGGCAAAGGGAGTTCTAGCTGTTCTTTGTTCAACCATTGCCTCCAGAATACAAGTAGAGCCTTGGTTTACTATAATAAAGCTTCAATTAGAACACAAATCTATAAACACCTAGCAGTGCAGATCAAAGTGGGCAGCTTTGGTCACAAGTATTGATCTGAATGAGAGAAGAATCAAAACAGGACCAAACATCTACTTTAAAAAAAAGAATAAAACCAGGATACTTTCCTTTCCACACAACAGGTAGAGATTAAACTAATCTTTGTTGCAAATCCAAAATCTCCTTTCCCACTCACACTGCGTTTTTAGGAGTAACCACTGGCCTCAGACAAGCACTGACTGTACGTACACCTGATTATCCAGACCTTATTAGAACAAAGCACAGCTTATCTTGCCTTTTATATTTATTGATGATCCTGTACCAAATCCAAATATAAATTACATCCTGATTCCTTAAAATAATTAAGAAAGTTGAGTCATTAAGCAAGACCCTACATCCAACACCTACCCGATACCCCTGTCTCAGAAAGGGCCATGGAGTTTGTACGATTATGATGCTTTGAGAGACTTGGACTAGATGATCTTTCACTTCCAATTGAACTACTTCTATTCCTATTCCTATTCCTATTCCTATTCCTATTCTATTCTATTCATTTGTCTAGTCTATTCTGTTTTAAGAATTAAATAAACGTATGTATATATACATATATACATGTCTCTCGTCTTGTACTACTGAAATGTGGATGCTATCAAATTATTAATCTTTGCTTCTTTCTAAAGGAAGTCCATGCACTGAGGAAGAAAAGAGGTAAAAACTATCAGACTAGCTGCAGATCTGCTTGTCTAATTCTGCATTTGATTAATTACGTGATTTATTTTCAATGACTGGTTCAATCAATCCTGATCAAATTAACAGACAATGATCAGAAATACTGGACTAAGACACAATACAAATGATTTGGTTCCAGGGGATCCAATCAAATGAAACAGGATTAAATTAACCAGTGATCGGATTAAGCAGAAGTTTCTGTATAAAGTCAGAAATGTATCAGTTCTTTGGGCCATTTGCTATGTCCGTAGGTAGTATTTCCATCTTTTCCTAGGGCTCTCAATAAACTTTACACAGAATTGTTTTTCTTGGGCATCACAAGGGTAATGTGGAATTATTATTATTATTATTATTATTATTATTATTATTACTATTATTATTGTTATTGTTATTATTGTTATTATTA